>CAIGRQ010212243.1:0-13509 GCA_903798375.1 Fraxinus sp. D2006-0159 | reverse complement strand
ATTAGAACAAAGAAGTCCCTTAATTTTGCTCAGTGAACATTTTTGAAAGTGAGTGTAAGTTGAGTGACTGTTTATGCAAGTTTCGAACTTCAGTGACCATTTTGAAATTTTGCTATAACTTCAGTGACCATTTGTGAAATTAACTCATTAATCTATAGATGTACAAATAGAAGTTCACGTAACGTGAGTAGAGTGAGATTTACGATACTGTAGCATGGACCTCACACAGCTCATATTATGTCAACATCTATGTGTACACGGAGCATGACTAGAAATTAATTGTACACTCTCGAGTTGACAGTTGAGTGCAAAGAAAGTTAGGTGGCGTGGTTGCCGACTNCATTAATCTATAGATGTACAAATAGAAGTTCACATAACGTGAGTAGAGTGAGATTTACGATACTGTAGCATGGACCTCACACAACTCATATTATGTCAACATCTATGTGTACACGGAGCATGACTAGAAATTAATTGTACACTCTCAAGTTGACAGTTGAGTGCAAAGAAAGTTAGGTGGCGTGGTTGCCGACTGACCATGAACTCACCCACCATTGTCGCATGATCCTATAAACCAGCTTTCACTCCTCTCAATCTCGTCCACACACAAAAAAATGGCCCCAACAACATTAACATCACTTGCACAAGAGAAAACCCTACAATCACAATTCATAAGAGATGAAGATGAACGCCCAAAGGTGGCATACAATCAGTTCAGCAATGAAATTCCGGTGATATCCCTCGCCGGAATTGATGATGCTGGCGGCAAGAGATCGGAGATATGCAAGAAAATTGTTGAAGCATGTGAGGATTGGGGGATTTTCCAGGTGGTTGATCATGGTGTTGATAGTAATCTTATTTCTGATATGACTTGTTTGGCTCGCGAGTTCTTTGATTTGCCGGCAAAAGAGAAGCTCCGGTTCGACATGTCCGGTGGGAAGAAAGGTGGTTTCATCGTCTCTAGTCACCTTCAGGTACGCCTCGGACTCTGTAATGAGAATCTTCCGGTGAAATTCTTGCACGTAATTTCGTAAACATAGACTAATGTTGTCCATCTAGACTGGTAATGTTCAGCCAGTTAGATGGCAAATAAAAATGGAATTATTCACGGTCACCATACAGGTGCCGTGTTGGTGCCTTTTTTTTTTTTCCTGATGAAAACTAATAAAAAAAGTGACAGGTGTCCAAAAACTGTCAAACTCTCCTATACGTGTAGAATCACTCATAAAAATGACTATATATCAATTATGGTAGTTGTTCATTCAGAGTCTAATGTGTTGTATATTGTTTAAATTGTTATTAAAATTAATGTATAAAAAGTTTGAACATCACAACAATGTCAAATTCGATGTACGTGTAACAAGATTGCATATCTATTAATGTCATAATTTGCAGTAGCCCAAACACTCAAGACAGATAATATTACTAATACCAATCATGCTGCATTGCCAAAAAAGTTTGACATTTTCCTTGACAGAATGTCACATGACATTTTGTTATTGGACTATTTTAAAAAAATCAACTTTTATATTCAATTATTTTGTACCATCAATACATTGTCAATTGGGTTGTCAACATTTTTTAGCGATGTTGCTTAACTCTACTAGTACACAAAAAGTTCCGTTACCAAATAATTTCATGCTGCTATCGTACATGTGCAAGTTGGTTAACCTTGGAAAAAATTATTTTTTAAGCGTACACGTTAGTATTAATAGTTTATTTAGAAGTTACTTTTTTGGACTTTCTAAAATCAACAACTTATTTTGTTAAAAGTCTTTACCGAAAGTACTTTTTACTTTTCTTTTTAAATCTTAGCTTTCTCATTTTTCATCTATAAAATTGAAAAATATGATCTTTATCCATCACATTAAGCCATCAAATTTGAATTTCTATCTCTTGTGTGGAGCCCAATAACGACTATATTTTTCATTCTCATTCTACAATAATGTGGCACAGACAGGGCCTTAGCCAAAGAAGTGCATAGTAGGTTGATAAATAAAGCACCCATACATCCATGAAAGTCTAATAAATTTCCTAAAATGAGCATCCCCAATCACCAATACTCGCATTAATTGCTAAGGATTCAAAAGGCCGACTCTAATGGGTTAAGATATGTCAATCCATTGCCTAAGATGTGTCCATGGGCAAATAACCATACGTCGACTGGAAAAATACTAGTTCGCCCCTTTAGTCATCTGAGTTCCAAATAATGAACCATTTGTGTTAGTAGACTAGTTCGATCCAAAATTTGAGATAAAGGGTGTAACTGAAAGGGATTCATAAGTGGTTTTTAGTAGTGTTGATTAGTTGAAGTTACTAACTTCTGAAAGCCGGTGCCTGATGGACCATTTTTTTTTTTTCGAACAGAGTTAGAGCTTTCCATGTTGATCTTAATAAATAATATGAATCATGAAGTCAAGTTTCAAATGAATTTCATTGAATGCATAGTTTGTTAATTGTTTTCTTGTAGGGAGAAGCAGTCCAGGATTGGAGGGAGATTGTGACATACTTTTCATACCCGATCAGGGCCCGAGACTATTCAAGGTGGCCAGATAAACCCGAAAAATGGAGGGCTGTGACGGAGGAGTACAGCGACAAGTTGATGAATTTAGCCTGCAAACTGCTTGAAGTTTTGTCTGAGGCAATGGGGCTGGAAAAGGATGCTCTCACCAAAGCTTGTGTTGATATGGACCAGAAAGTGGTTGTAAATTTCTATCCAAAATGCCCACAACCCGACATAACACTCGGGCTAAAGCGGCACACGGATCCCGGGACTATTACTCTTCTGCTACAGGACCAGGTTGGTGGGCTGCAGGCCACCAAGGATGGTGGCAAGACATGGATCACCATTCAGCCCGTGGAGGGAGCTTTCGTGGTCAATCTTGGGGACCATGGTCATGTAAGTACTGAACTTCTAAAACGATATTAAATAAGCATTTTCCCTATTCTCATCATTCAACAAATTGGAAACAAAGAGTTAATAAGTGTAACATTGATATTGTAGCGTAAAAGCAGGCTTTTTAACAGAAAAAATTGTTGGTTTCATCTTGTCTATTCCTATTGTGATTTACATGATTAAATTCCTTGCTCATATGACAGTATCTAAGCAATGGGAGGTTCAAGAATGCTGATCATCAAGCAGTAGTGAACTCAAACAGCAGCAGATTATCAATTGCAACTTTCCAGAATCCAGCTCCACAGGCCATAGTGTACCCACTGAAGATCAGGGAGGGAGAAAAACCTGTGTTGGAAGACCCCATTACGTTCGCAGAAATGTACAAGAGGAAAATGAGTGAAGATCTTGAGCTTGCAAGGCTGAAAAAATTGGCCAAGGAGAAACAATCTCAGGAACAGGAACTGGAAAAAAGTAACAAGTCGCTGGAAACTAAACCAAAGGATCTTGAAGATATTCTTGCTTGATCAAAGATTCTCTGTTAAATTTATAATAATGATTTTAAGAATAATAGTATGGAATTAGACGTAAAGTCATGGACTGTTTGTGCCTTGTTTTACAGAGATCATGTCTTTCTGGTTGAATACTATAACGTCTCAAGTATTTATCAACTTAAACTAGTTCTAATTACGTACTTAATCATACTCTAGGATTATCATACTTAAAGATGAAAGTTTAAAGTCCATCGAACATTATCATACTTAATTATTCATACTTATTTCAATTCTACCACTTCCAATCGTATATAACTCTATGATTTTCTATTAATTTAGAATTCCAGCACCATGGAGCCCGATTCTTGGACAGTTCGCACATTCTTAAAATATTTTAATCACATTTACTTTTACAAACTCTCTATTTTAGTGTTTAATTTACTTTTATTATCTTTATATATATGAATTACTTGAGATCGAGATTTGTCACTACAATTAACTCTTGTTACGAATACTAAAACAATTATGATAAATCTATTTGTATATTGCTTTTTTACAACAATGTTGTCAACAACATTATTCACCAAGTATCATTTAAACAATTAACGTCAACAAATTACACCAGTCTCTACTCTATGGAATTGTAGAATGTTCTTGAATATAGACTACAAATGCCATACAAGATTTTTCGAGAAGTTTCCTCCTAATCCAACCTCTATTCTTAATAACACCTCAATTATTAAAAATTCCAAGAAACATGGAGAACAAGACCCGTTTATTTAAGTGTTCATATTGGTATTCTGTTCCTTTATTAAATAATTAATCAAGTTTTATATTAGTGATGACAGGCGGGGCGATGGTGGTGGGTGATGTTGAAGTTTGAATCAAATTGGATTAGTTAAAATGGGTCTTGAAGAGGTTAAAATATGGACCAAGGAATGATTCTCGCTCAAGCGCTCAAAGTAGGGAGTCTGGCACTCGCTCACCGCCAATCCAGTGCTCGTGCGATGGGTGCGTCACTTGCTTAGCGCCAGACTAGCACTCAAGCGCCGTTGTGTTCCGGCTAAAAATTGTTTTCTTTATTTCAAGCATTTTTTTTATATTCTTTCCATCTTTAACACTATAATTAGGGTTAGATAATGTATCATATATATAGTTGGATTTTTATTACAAGTTTGATAAGTTAGACAATATTGTAAACACAATATCTTTATATTCATTCTCCATATTACAGAGAAGTATCATTTCCTCTGTCAAATTTCTTATGTTTTGATCTTTATTTCATACTATATTATATAACCTCGTGCTTAATTCTTCACAAATAGTATCAAAGCTTAAAGTTTGATTTGTTCGAGATTTTGTTCTTGTCATGGCAACCATGAAGTATAATATTTCGCTTTTAGATCGCAACACTAGATTTTTGTTGTAGTAGATGAAGATGCGAGCAGTGCTCCCTCAGATAGATTTGAATGAAGCTTTGTTGAGATTTGATAAGATACCCATAACTTGGACGTCGGAGGAGAAACAATGTAGGGATCGGAAGACTTTATCACATATTCATCTTCATCTTTCAAATAATATTCTTGAGGACGTTTTGCAAGAGAATACAAATGTTGCATTATGGTTGAAGTTGAAGCAATTATGCATGATGAAGAGTCTAATAAGCAAATTGAATTTAAATCAGTGCTTATATTCTCATCGTATGATAGAAGGTACATCACTTGTAGATCACCTAACTATTTTTAAAGAAATTGTCGCTGATTTATAAACTTTGGAGGTTAAATATGATGAAGAAGATTTGGGGTTGATTTTGTTGTGTTTATTGTCTACTTCATATATATCTTTTAAAAATATGATCATATATAGTCGTGATACTCTTATCATTGAAGAAGTTTATGATGCTATATTTTAAAAAGAGAAGATGAAGCACCTTGTTGGATCTGAAGCTCATGGAGATGGCCCTATTGTTGATGGTGGTTATGTAAGGGGTAGATCAAAGTCTAACTTCAATAATCGAATTTGTAATTATTGCACGAAGGATCACATAAAGAATGATTGCTAAAAGTTGTAGAACAAGGAAAAATTGACTGCAAATCAAAAGGGAAAGAAACTAGAAGTTTCAAGTGGAACCGATATTATAGAAAACTGCCACAGAGATGGAGAACTTTTGATTATTTCTAATGGAGACTCCAAATCTGACAAGGAATGGATTCTTGATACAACTTTTAATTTTCATATGTGTTCCAATCGGGATTTATTTTCAACATATGAAACATTTTCGAAAGGTTTTGTGGTAATGGATAACAATGAACCTTGTGAGGTAGCTGATATTAGAAGGGTCAGAATTAAAATGTTTGATAGGATGGTCATAACAAGGTTGGACATGTTCCAAATTTGAAGATAAATCGTATCTCCTTGAATACTCTTGATTCAAAATAGTACAAGTACACTTGTGAAGGTAGAATCCTGAAGGTTAGTAAAGGTGTCCATGTTGTGTTGCAGGAAAGAAAATGACTCAGTTGTATGTCTTGCAGGGTTGTGCAGAATCTTTAAATATTAGTAAGCAGAAACTAGGTACATTGGTGGATATTCAGTTTGGTACTGTAACGTTGGAGTTTGATTTGAGGTAAATGTTAAAGCTTATAGCTTAGTCAAGTTTAGAGGTCATGGGTGACGCCGCTTTGTCACCACCACTAGTGGTGCCACAATATTCAATTAGTAGAGACGGACCTAGTAGAGATATCAAATAAATGCAATAGTTGCCTTATGCTAATATTGTAGGATTGGTTATGTATACTATGGTGTGTACTAGACCTGATAGTACATGCTATTAGCATTCTAAGTAGATTTATGGAAAATTCAAGATATGAACATTTGACTGCTTTAAAATGGCTTTAAAATACTTACAAGGTTTCGCTGATTTAGGTTTGCATTTCAATTTTTATAAAGAGTGAGTTGTGTTAAGAGGATATGTTGATTCTGATTATGTTAGTAATAAAGATAATAGGAAATCAATAATTGCATATATGATTACTTTGTGTGATACTTGCATAAGTTGGAAGTCTCAATTACAGTTTATTATGACCTTATCTACTACATAACCTGAATATGTAACTGCTACTGAGGCTAGTAAGGATTATCTACTACATAAGTTGAATATGTAATTGCTACTGAGGCTAGTAAGGAGACTTTTTGGCTTAAAGGCTTGTGCGAATTGAATGAATTGCATAATCCTGTTGTTGTTTATTCTGATAGTCAAAGTGTTATTCATTTGTGTAAACCCATTTTTCATGAAAGGACTAAACACATAGATGGTGGAATGCATTTCATTAGAGATATAATTCAAAAAGAGTCCATATTGCTTGAAAAAAATCCCTACACAGTTTAATCCTGCTGATATGGGAACAAATGTACTTTCTCTCAACAAATTTAAATCATGTTTGCAAATTCTAAGAATTGATAATGGGTAAACTTTCTGTTTGGTTTGCAGGAATAGATTCTTCGTAATGCTGATGATGGTGAAACTAAAATGTTTTGGTTTACTTATATCATTGGCATCAAGGTGGAGATTTGATGGACTGTGATTTCATTTATGATAATTGCATTTCAATTTTGTAGACTATGATGAAAACTGGGCTTAGCCCATTCTGGAATTACCTGGCCACTGCCTGATAACTCAAATGAAACTGGCCAATTTACCTGACCCAAATTGAAGGACACGTGTGCTGCTCTGGGTCGTCGATCGATAATTGAATCAATAGTGATGTGAATGTGTATTTATAGGGCCCGAATAGTTGCCTTAATCACTTTATCATTCTATTTTCTGTGTGCGAGAAGTTTCTGGGTCTTTCATGTATCGTCTCTTCCATTCCTTTGTTTGATTTCTTCATTTAGATCAAAGCTTCTGGTTTTGGTTGTAAAATCTGTGTGATTTGAATCTTAGTGATTCTTCGATTGAAAGCTTTGTGTTGAGACCGGTTGTTTGATCTTGGCTTTCCATTGAGTAACTACGTTTGTTCTACTTTTAGAGTTTGGGTCCTTTGAGGCTATTTCTTTTGTACATAAAGTTATAATGTTTGTTTCTGAGCTCTAAAGGATAATCGATCCATTGGTATTCATGAATGATAAGTGTAATTTTAACACTTATTAAGGATCTAAAATAATGACATTTGATGGTTCTGTTAACAAAATAAACTCTAAATTGTTGTATTTTATTTTTAATAGGTAAAACTCTTTGAATGGAAAAGGAATTGAAGAAATGAAGTAAAAATGGCAAAAATGGCAAAAATCTAATGTACAATGACCAACTTGCATTATATGAAAGAATTGAGAACTTGGAAGCAAGCATTAATTTAATTTGACATTGAAATTAATTGGACCTCAATTTGGACTTTTAATTGTATTAAATATATAGGTGAATTAGTTTACACACACACACACACGGCAAAAGGGAGAATTGGGAGCCAACAAAAAACAATAAAAAAAAATAGAGAGAAGCAAAATATATGCGCAGTCGGAAGAAAACGTGAGACGCGGCCAGGGAGAGCAGAAAACTGAAGCCAAAACTGCAAAGGAACAAACTGGGAAATCAATTATATATACATACACGTGGTTTGCTTTGGGATATATATATACTTACAGAAAACGAGGCAGGCTGAAGCAACAAAAAGAAATTATACGTACAGCACGCAGATAGACAATCACGCATTTAGGGGCTGGCAGGTTCAATTAATTCCAAATTTGTTTAAGCTTGATCAATTTTCGATGATGTCGCTCCACTTTTGCGTGTTTAATTTCAATATTATGTTAAGCTAGATTTTTACATTCCTAAGATATCGATGAACCTTTGTTTTGAAATTTTTAGTATTAATTAATTATTTTGACGTTAATTTGTTTGAATGTGTAGATATTTATTATGGTTTAGTTTGCTTTTCAATTAATTGGTCACTAGTTCAATTGTTTGTGGATTTTATTATCATCAAAGAGATAATGGGATTGTTAGCACATAGTAATAAATATTATTAGGTTCGATAGATGATAGAGATATACCTTTATGCCTTGCATGAATTTTTTAGATGTTCTAGCTCATTTAATATTTTCTTATGTGTTAGTATCTTTTATAGAGATATAAAAAAGTCGCATATAGGATTATATTTAATTGCTATCGAGAGAAGCTTTTAAATAAATTTGGAACTTCAACCAACTCGCATGATAACAAATGGTTAATTTAATCGTTAAACTAAAAATGGATGAACAAGAGGAATGCTACATCTTAGCAATGCATCTCAAATTATTATTGCTATTCGATTAAGGCTAATATTAACTTCGATCAAACACGTAATCCTCGTGGGTTCGACACTTTGCACACTACTATATTACTTGATCACGATCTCATTCACTTGCGAGTTTTCAAACGGTCAATGTACTTTGTGTGTTCTTCGATTTCTTGATTTTATTGCTTCCATTGTGTTTTTGGCTATATCAGTTATGAATATGGAATATATGATTTCTAAATCTCTGTCTATATATGCAAATATAGCCACTATCAAAATTAAAATCAAAACTAGTTAATTAGCTAACCAAACGTAATCCCATCGCTTGATTTACCCGTTTTGCCTTCGATCTCAACATGAAACTTGTCTCTTTTTCCGTGTAGATCATGACATTGTCCATCGTTGCTTGCAACAAGTAATCCTATCTCTTGATTTACCCGTTTTGCCCTCGATCGCCTAGTCGATCCTTCTTCAATAATCAACTGGTCTCATCCTGGGTTTAGCTTCGTCGGGCTCGACTCCTAAATCATATCATTTGTGTTCCAACAAGAACAAGCAAAAAATCGAAGATGCACCACCTGTAGCAGATTCTTGTTAATTCTCTTTGAGGTCAGTATAGGTTCCACAAGAAGTCAAGAAGTGGATTGTACACCAGATGTGGTAGGCCCAAAACGCCGATTATCATTGGGTTAATTGAAGAAACAACAAATAAACGATTATTTTAAGTCAGTGGAGATTATCGAACCCAAAAGTGAATTACTCAAGCCTCCTTCATGACGCATTACTGGATCTATAACAATTTTGTCATATTCAAATCTAATCAATATAACATAGTAATGATTTTAATCGGTTTGCAGAAATCTACATCACATAAACATATGAAAAAAAAAAAAAAAAAAATTCTTACAATCATTAAACACAAATGAAAACATTTTCTTGTTCTTGGAACATAAATTTATGGAACATTGTTCATTATGCATATAGAGTCATATTTCCAAAATATGATAGGTTTGTACCACACATTTCATTGCACCCTTCAAATTCAAGGCGGAAAATCTAGACAAATTATCAAATTTGATTCAAAAAGACTCAGAAATTAATCTGTAATAGGACTTATTCTACATATTATGTAATATATCAATTTCATTACATTTCATTACTCTGATTGGGAATTGGCATTAATGAAAATCGTAATGTTTGCCTTTTTTTAAATTCAGTTACAATAGTTGGATTTGGCCATAATTTTAGAAGTAGTACAACAAAAAATGATTTCCACAAAAAGCAGTATTTTAAATATATTTAACATATTATTCATTAAACACTTTATAAAATAACAAATAGGGCAAATACGAGTATGATCAGACTTGTAATTATATATTTATAAATTTTGATATGGGTATATTGATATTCTAATAGACTTTAAATTTTGAAGAGTGACAAACAAAAGTCAGATTGCTCACTTCATAGTCTAGACCGTACTGTGTGTTGATATATTGGGCACCCGTACGTCTCCAATAGGGATTGGCGCCCCTGTTTTTTAATCTGTTTTTGACACTGGTCAAGCAGGAGTGTTCTTTTTTAGCAAGAAAGAAAATTTTATTAGAAATGTTTTTTAATTGTTATGAATACGTTATATATGATTTCTAAATCTCTATGTCTATATATGCAAATATGGCCACTAAAATCAAAACTAGTTAACTAGCTAACCAAACGTCACATAAACATGTAAGTTTCAAGACACCAACTTATTAATTAGGGTTCTTATACACCACCACCAACTCCAAAAGGAAAAAAAGAAAACAAAAGAACATTTACACCACCTTGACCAAAACATACAGAAATTGGTCGAATCTTCAAACGTCCTGAAAATACTATGAAGTACTCAGAAATAGTAGAAGTAGTTTGAATATGACTTCCCACAACGGTCATAATTGGGACTAAAAAGCCCGAAACCAGCTCGACTGAACGGAAGACTGGTACTGAACCATAACTAGAAGAAAAACCACCACCAGCAACAGACCCCAAGGCGCACTACCCTCTTGACGTACAGTTTCATACGCTGGGGGTGAAATTCCGGTGTAGAACCACCACCTGTTATCCACCATGAAATTCAACATCAAAATCACCAAAAGAGGCAAAAGAAAAAATAACAGCTTCAGATTCATCTTGCTTTTCTCCAATTCTGCCTTGTAATGTGAATAACTTGCAAGAAACATTAACATAATCAGCAAACCAAAAAACACCAGCAAATGCAAAGGAGGTGGGGATAATGAATCTAGGGTTTGATCTCTCCAGCTTATTCCCCTTCTTTCTCTGACAAACCAACCCATATTTTTTTGTCTCTCTCTTCAAGAATTCTCTATGGTTTTTTCTTGAGATTTTGTGGGATGTTATAGGAATGGATGAATATATGAAAATAATGTTATGGGCCATGAGAATATAAATAGAAAAAGCCGTCTGTGGCTGTGTACGTATGTGCTTTGGCATAAATTCTGCAATATGAGTTTATCGTCAAACCGACTTTTAAAGGGATCGATGCGAAATTGGCAGTTTACATTTTATGAAATAATTAATGGCTGAAGAATATATTCTTATGACTATTATTTCCATACAAAAGTTGCAAAAAGTAATATGAGAATATTACGTGTTCATCTTTGTCCAAAATTAAACGTTAGAATGTAAATTATCATACATGAGTAATTAATTATGCGTGTGTAAAAATATACGTTAACACCATGTTTGATACACATTCTTCTAAAAATACATTTTTGTCACTCTTATTTTCAATCACAGATTTTTCAATAAAATAGTATTACATGCAAATCTAAGACTTTCTTTATTTTTTAACAACATATTTTCCATCAAATCACTATTCAAAATGCATTTTTTGAAAAATAATGTGTATCAAACAAGGTGTAAATTCTTTATGTTAGGATTGGTCACACACAATGAAATCACTCGAAAGAATGAATCTACTAAAAATATTTCGGCCCTATTTGATTTATATTTAAAAACAAATAGTTTTTTGAATAGATTTTGATAAAATTAAGTTTATGAAATGTGTGAATGAAAGTTGCGAGTCTCATAAAATGTAATAAAATTAATTTTTGACTTTTAACTTATATTTTTAGTTAAACCAAACATGGACTTTATAGCAAATGACAATGTGCTATTTTGTTAGATATCTTTTATTCGAATAGTTGGCCATTTCTAAACAATAGAAAATGTCATTTTTTTAAGAGAAATATTTTTTTATTATATCGTCCAATGTGTCACTCTTATTAGAATTTTAGAAAGTAAAAGTTTTAGAACTTAAAATTTTATAATATTAAGTTATCTTTTAAATACATTGATATAAGTTGGTGTCAAATCTCATAAAACAAGTGTCACTTAATAGAAAAAATAAAAGGAAGTTCCCCTTATTTTCTTCATCATTACAAGTTAGTGGATTCCACAGTAATTAATGAAGTTATTCAAAAGTTTAAATGATTAATTTTTAAAAAATTGTTTTCTATTTCCATGATTTAGTAACTCAATGATCCACTTATATATTACGTGTACATGAGAATAAATGAACATGTATGATCTATAATAAAATGATCAAAAACGACACTTGCGGGTGTTCAAAAAGAAAAGTGTCACCAGTGAGTTCTTAAAATGTGGATATCAACCTGAAATTAATGCTTATGTATGGCTTAATTTGATTGGAAATATGTTCAAGGCTGACTGATTGAGAACTGTAGTCTTAACGGGGAGTCAGACAAGCCACCAAAAATAGGGTATCAATGGCATCACGCCATAGTAATCAAGAAAAGGAAATACCAACACCAAAGCTAGATCGAATCCACGAGTTTAATCCGAAAAAGTGACATTGGAACTAATTTTTGGGTGGGGTGGACAAAAAGTATCAAATCGGTTGATACAATCTAATTTTTAAACGATTTTTTCCCTTCAATAGGGGGTCGTCACTTGGCCATGTAGTCAACTATTTTGTACATTATGTAGTACTTATAGCATGATCCTATTAGTAATGTTCTAAGACTCGGAATCAATAACTCAAAATAAATTGAATAGATCTTGTTTTGATCATTTATGAAACTTTAATTTATATTTAACCCAATGTCTCTCATTATCATTGTGGAACTGAATGGCTCGATTTCATAATTACATTTGGAACCGGTTGAATTTTTAAAATTTTCATTGATTCTTGATTTTGTTCGATATGTTTTTTTTGAAACTAAACTGAAAAAATAAATAAAAATGAGCCCACCTATAAAAATTTAAAATTTAGAAAGGACTCAAATAATCTTAGGCCATGTTTGATTTGACTTTCTTTTTTATGGAAGACGGAAATTAAATTTCATTTATACCTTTTTGCATGTTTGATTGACTAAATTTTTCATGAAATTGGTTTTCCACATTTTCTTGGTTTTTGAGAAAAAAATTTCCTTTGAGCTTGGTGGGAAAAACTTTTCTAGACAATTTTTTTTTGGCAATGAAAATAAATTATATCCCAAATTGTAACAAATTACATCCATTTAATGGACAATTTTCATGAAAAATAAAGCCAAACGAACACTAAAAGATCTAAAATTTCAATATTTTCTAAGTGAAAAATTATATCAATCAAACACAATTAATTGAAAATTCCCAGTAAAATAGGTTATAAACAATTCAATTTCTTGAAACTCATTTGCTTTCCATTCAATTCCATTATTACAATCGAACAGACCCTTGGAACCAACCAATTTAGTCCGAAACTAGCAGTAAATGAAAACAACACAGTGAAAAAAAATGAATAGAAAAGTAACTAGATAAAACAAAGACAATTATAAAATTAAACAAAAAC
>CAIGRQ010212218.1:0-12426 GCA_903798375.1 Fraxinus sp. D2006-0159 | reverse complement strand
TCCCATCTAAAAGTGAAACCCTCGCTTGTGGAAAATCGGCATATCTGTATGTGGAAAATCGCTTGGTTGCTTTGCAGATCACTGCTGTGTAGATGACCAGAGGATGTAGACTCGTAGAGGGCGAGGGGACGAGGGTAAGGGCGAGGGTTGCTTTGCAGATAATGGAATGAAGTGGCATAATGAAACGCAACGTTTCATTAATGGACTGCATTACAGTCCATTTAAGTGGACTGCAAATAGAATTTTCCATACATATAAGACTATTTTCACAAGTTTTGTATTACTGAAATATAAAATAATTATGTGAGCATAGTTATTGTATTTGTTTTTCTCTATATCAATCAATTGAATAAAATATTATATTTCTCTATCAACTAATTATTTACCTTTTATCTTGTTATTTATTTGTGATCATATATTTCATATCGTGTCATATATATTACTTCGATTCGTTTTATTTCCCAACATTCCCAAAGCAAAATTTAAATAAATGTATGGTCTACCAATTTTTAGCTAGAAAATTGAAATATTCTTGAAATTAGAATGAGATGCAACATATGAAATCTCATTTGCCAATTATTGATGGCGTAGGAAATGGTGGACTCTTGCAGACATTCTCATCCCATCCAAATGAAAAATAGAGGCCACCAACCTTACATCTTGTGACTTAAAAAATAAGCATCCACAGTCATCGTACAATTGCGATCATTCATTTCAATGATTGAGGTTTTCCTTTGTCATATTTGAAAATCATGATAGTGGTGGGCTCCAAAAATTAAATTAAATTTATTTAATTACATTGTCACTCCTGTCTAGCATAAGTTTTGTCACTATTTTTAGGAGATTATTTCTCGCACTAGTAAGAAAGTGTATAGATCGAAATCATATTAACCCACCGTAACCCATCGTGGCGTAATTATTTAACTTGAACAAACCATCGTAATGATAATTAAATTTTTGTTTTCAAATTTTCTTATTACTTAGATCTCAATCATCTTTGGCTCAATGCTGTAAGTTAAAACTATGAAATTGCCAAAATAAATCAAAATTGCATTTTGAAGCCGTTGGTTTAGTGTCAATGATGTGATTTTGAGTCAAGATTTTTATGTAAAGGGAAATAAATATTGGAGGGACAAAAATATTTATTTATTAGACGCATATTAATTTTTTTATACACATTTTAGATTGAATTTAAAAAATAAATTTGTGGATGATAGCCCAACACTTCATGAAATATTGCCAAGTGGAATTTTGTTATCCCTTCTATGAAATTCCTGTTTACTCAAAGCATTGCTCTAATTTCATTTATAGTAAACCGTTCAAGTTGATACACATAGGAGTGTTGGCGCTTATAGCTGACGCATTGGCTAGCATGGCGACTCAACTTTCATGTGGTCTCGAGAGAGTGGCCGGAGTGCACCTTAGCATCGGCCATCTCAAGCCTATCATGTCCAGTGACCTAGTTCTTGGCAAAGTTGTTGTTGACCTATGGTTGATTTCATCCTTAATGTTTTGATAATAACAAATAATAGTAATATTATTTCTAACAATTGATTTTGTGATAATTCAATGTTAAAATCAATCAAGTATTACCAAAATCAGCACATTATAAATTGTACTCGAAATGAAGATCAAAGTGGAAGTAAGTATTCAAGTCAAATTATTCGAGATGAGAGTCTAAAAGACAAACGTCAAGAAAAAGCAAAATCAAGAACATGAGAGACAACATTAAAGAAAGATCAAGACGAGAAGTCTAAGAGACAAACTTCGAAACAAGATAAAAAATTAGACTCCTTAGTTCAAATATAAAGGTATTAATACTTTGATAATTAGTAATGAATGATAAATTTCATAAAAACAGTTGCATAAAAAAATTATTCTTCAAAAAAGTAAGTAATTCAATGTGATATTTAAACTTTTTACAATGCTACTTACTCTTTCAAAAGCCTACATTTTAAAAAAGTCAAAGTTGCGCGGACATTCGGTTCGCCTAACGGACATTTTTTTAACCGTTTTGACTTCGATACACAACAGTTAGTTGGGTTATCTAGTTCAGGATGCGAACGTCCGAATGGGTCGTTTGGTCTACCAGAACTTTGGGTGTTTTGACTGTTATATATACCACTTTTCTTTGTATTCATAAAACAACTAGAAGAGAGCTTCTAGTGAAATATATTTGTGAAAAATCTTCTTTTAGCTTATATTTTTACATTCATTTCTTCATAATAAAAACTTTGATTGTTAAATCAAACTTCTTGAATCATTTCTCTTACCAAAATTTTTCATTTCTCTTGGTACTTAACTTATTTATATCAATCTTAAAAAAAAGATATATTTTTCGAAGAAGATCTTTACACTTACATTGTATAAACTTTTATTTTTCTTCATATTGAAAATGTTGAGTGATTGAATCAAATTTGTAAAATCATCATATTCATCAAAATTTATTATTTCTCTCTTAGTACTTAATTAATTCATTAAAATAAATATATATCTTGAGAAGATTTTTTGAATCTACATTCCATTTATTTCTTCATCGTTTTCTTATTGAAACACTTTGATTGATTGATTGAATCTAATTTTTTATTATCATATTCATAAAAAAAATTCATCTAATACTTGAACTATCATTTATTACTATTTACTATTCATTGAAGTGTTAGCCTCTATTAGTACTTAACTTGTTTGTATTATTTATAAAGAGAGAAATTTCATTGTAAAATCACTTTGATATAAGTGTGGGTCATGTTGAAATCTCATAAAGATCAACATTATTTAAGAATTGATGCTCTTTGTTGTAAGTCACCGTATGGGTTGTATTGAGGTCCCGTAAAGCTCAACATTGTATAATGATCGGTGCTCTTTGTTTGTAAGTCGTCGAAAGTGTTTTAAATGGTTTGATTGCACCATAAGTCAATCAATATAGTGAAAAAATCTTGCTCGTGTCGAAGAGCATGGTAACAGAGGACATAGGTCATTGTTTGGATCGAACCTTTATAATTATATTTTTTACATCATCTCTCCATTTTACTTATCATTTTTATATTTGTAATTATTATTTGAATTAATTTATTTAGTCTTTACTTGCTTGAATTCAGATTAATTCTTTGAAAAAAATTTAAAAATCAATTCACCACCATCTTTATTAGTTATTCTTAGGCTATCAATTGGCATCAAAGCAAGATGTTCATTTGAAATTAAGATTTTACAATCTTGAGCAATGGCTAACCATAGTTTTTTCAAAGCTTGAGGGGCATTCTACAACTCGTCATCCTTTCTTTGATAGTACTTATTATCCTAGTTATAAAAATTGACCTGGCTCGGCCGGTCGAGCCAGAAAATCGGTGGCCCAGACCTTTGATCGGGCCGTGCAGATTAATTTGATAGAAATGCACTTGACTCGATCAAAATTGAGCTTTGACCTAGTTAACCAGCGATTTACCTAGCCCGGTTGACCAGTTTGATTGGATTTTAAAATCATTTTACAAATTTTTTTGGTTTAAGGGAATTGAACATTGGACCTTTAAAAAAAATAATGGGTTCTTCACCATTTGAACACAAAATGTTTTAGTATTACTTGTGTGCAATAACTTATATCTAACTTATTAATCATTTATAACTTTTATAAAAATATTCTTTTAAAAAATCTTGGTCCAACATTTTACTTCATTTTATATGCAATAATTTATATTTAACCAATTAATCATTTATAACTTTTATAAAAATATTCTTTTAAAAAACTTTGGTCCAACATTTTACTTCATTTTATAGACATAAATAATTAGTAAAAAATAAATTAAAAATTTTAATTTTGCACCTAAAAAAAATTTATACTTTATATTTTTTTGTAGGTTTTTATGCAATGACCTACAGGTTGAACCACTGATCCATTGACCCGCTGTATTGTCCGGGTCAGTGTCCGTATCAAGCATGGCAACTATGCTTATTATAATTATTGGAATGTTAGAATGGTGATATATTATAATCAATAGATTATAATATTTGGGAAGTTATTGAATTTTATCCATATGTGCCTAAAAAAGTTATTAAAGAGGATGGTAAATCGGATCAAATTATTTCTAAACCTAAAGAGGAATATAATGAAGTAAATAAACAAAAATTATTTTTAAATGCTATAGCCAAAAATACACTTTATTGTGCTTTAATACATGTGATTCAACTTATGATATTTAGCATGCATTAGAAATTACTCATGTTGGAACTAGTCAAGTGAAAGAAAGTAAGATAAATTTCTTAGTTAAAGATTTTGAAAATTTCTTTATGAAAGAGAATGAACCGATTGTTGACATAATCATTCGTTTTACCAATATTGTTAATGGTCTTAAAGGTTTTGATCGAAAATTCACTAATGGTGAACTTGTGAGTAAAGTACTCAGGTCTCTCTCAGAGAATTGGAGCTCATTGAGAATATTGATAGAAAACACCACAGATATCAACATGTATCCATTGGAAGAGTTTTATTTAACACTGATGACATATGAGATAAATTGCACCAAAACAAAAGAGAAGACAATGAAAACCAAAGAAGAGTAAAGATGCCAAATTGCTTTAAAATCTAATTGATGAAGTCGCTTCAAGTGAAAATTTGAATGATGACGAACTTGATGATCTTGTTCTTCTCGTTAAGAAATGGAAAGGTTTTCGCAACAATCGTTAATTCCAAAAGGAAGAAGAAAAGAGCAATGAAAAGAATAGATTCATCAAAAAGAAAGGACTCCAAGTAATATGGGATGAAAGTGACGATGATGATCATGAAAAAGATGAAAGTCAAGAGTAAATTGTCAACATGTATTTCATGGCTATTGAAAAAGAGGTAAATTCAAATGAAAACTGTTTATATAATGAATTGTCTACTTCTTATGGTGAAATTCTTGAAAATTTTGAAAACTTGCTTTAAATCATTTGATCATTAAAAAGAAGAATTATTTATTGGAAAATGAGGTAAATAAACTTTGAAAATTCAAAATGATTTTGAAAAAGTCTCGTCTTTTTGTTTTGTTCTTGAGGTGTCATCCTCTATTATGATCTAACGACCATGGCAGTAAAAGCCGATAGGTGCTCAAAATATGTATGTTGATAATGATAACCAAACATGGGGACACGTGCATGCACGCACATTTTATTGTCGTGCATCTATACAATTATTAAAATGGACATTGATCGTAAATATGCTCTTTTATATTATTATTATTATATTATTTATTATTGGACTAAGCTTCGGAGAGTGGAATTTGAGCGAAAACATTACTCGATAAATGTCACAAAAGCACAAATATTAACGAAATCTTGAGAATTAAACTTAATCATGACTTCAAACACATTATGAGGAATGTCAACCCATAAAAATGGTCAAAAATCTTTAAAATTGTCTATAAATAGGATCATTTGCACAATTAAACAAGGATTGAAAATCTAAGATCCGAACTTCCTTTATCTAAAAATTTCGCATTGATTCAAGGTAAATTTAGAGTTGCTTTGCTCCCCTCAAAAATTCAAATATTCTTCGATCGAATGACACTTTCTGACCAAAATAATATCAGAATCTCACTTCACTCTCTTTCCTCTTAAAACACAGTTTGACTCCTAAACATACCAAAAACCTGAAAACCTATGCCAAAATTTAGTCAGACAACTTGACCGTTGATCTTAAAAAGTAATTTCTATTTTTGAGGTCAACAAATAAATAATATAATCAAATATTTTTCTTAAGACATTCATTATAATTATTTTAAATTAACAAAATAAAATCTATTAAATCTTAGAGTTCGTAAATCTACAAATTAAGCCCCCGTTTGACACCCATTCTATTCTCATTCTCGTTTTTTTTTCCTTTCATTTTAACCACACATTCTTTCATCAATCACTATTACAAAACAAATTCTTCTAACAAAATGGGTGTCAAACAAGGGCTAAGAACGTAATCAATATAGTTGAAAAATATTAAAATAAATCTAATCAATTCGATTTTTCAATTTCTCCAATTTCATAAAATAAAGAATAAATTTAAATTTTTATAACCTGAAATGGAAAATGCTTTATTATTGAAATATTAATAAGTCTAAGACATAAAAGGACTAATTTAATTAATTAGGGTTACTGATATTATGATAATGGATAAGTGAAAGGCTAAGACCATCCTCAATCCATTTATCAAAACAGGCCATTTTCAGTAGTTATTTTTTATCACTTGATTACAATAGATCATAAATATTAATAAAAATAATAATCAAGTTAACATTATATAAATTAAATTAAATGATTTAAGTAATAAAATGATATGAAGAGAATTAAAAAATTGTATAATATAAAATAAATAACAAATTGAAAAATAATTAGAACAATATATATTACACAACAGTGCAACACTGTTTATTACATTAATTTGGTGTTAAAATTTGAAGTCCGATTGAAGCATTATTTTCACATTTGTCATTTTGAAGTTGGGTTGAAAATGCCCTAGACCTAAACAAACATAATATTTGCACAATCAAATGATTGATATACAAGTTGACCAACACTTACAATATGGATGCACCTTTTTTTTTGTTTTTTTTTTTTTGTTTTTTGAATGTTTTAATCATATGGGTCGCCACACGCATGTGAGAGGTTGACAACCCCTATGCAAATGAAATTTCTCAAATCTAAAAGCAGAATCTCAAAAGCAACTATTTGCTGCGAAAAATGTCTAATGTACATAAGAGTGTGCATAACCCTCACATGGGGTGGGGGCTACAAAAATGCGGATCACACCCCATGTGAAGGTTATGTACACCTCTATGTACATGTATTATGTACACCAACCAAAGTCCATTTTACTGCTTTTCAAAATCTGTCACAAGATAATACACATTCTTTTATAAGAGATTTTTTCAAAACTCGTTATAAACGGTTTGACCTTAATATACTAAAAATTGTCAAAGCCAAATTGTTTCTCATAATATTTGAATTACCCACAAATTCGTTCAGAAAAATATAAGAATTGTACACATTTGATGTACATGAAGTTCGACGCTACATGTATTTTGTGTGAAGTGTGAACTCTATTTGAAAATGTCAAATAAATAGTGAATACACAATAAACCTAACCCATTCCTCGCCCACTTTTTAATTCACGAAAATACAAAATAACCTCATCCACAAACTCATCAATTTTTGACTTACATTAGAAAAACTTTCAACAAATTCAACAAAAAAGTAGATAATTTGATCATTGATAGAGAAGGATGAACTCGCTACCGCCTGCCGGAGGAAACCAACCACCACCGTCGTCGTCATCATCAAAGACGGCAGAATTGGATGCTCCGCTGCACGCAATCGGCTTCGAAATTGACGACCTTTCACCTCATAAAGTCACCGGCCACCTTCTAGTCACCCCAAATTGCTGTCAGGTAGTAATCACTCTCAAGTCTCATCTCTGAATTCTGATCTTAGTATTTGGGCGTAATTTTATATGTGGGGCAGCCGTTCAAGGTGTTACACGGAGGGGTTTCCGCACTGATAGCGGAGGCATTGGCAAGCATAGGAGCCCATCTCGCATCCGGCCTCCGGCGAGTGGCAGGAATACACCTCAGCATCAGCCATCTCAAGAGTGCCCAATCTGGTGACCTTGTTCTCGCCGAAGCCACTCCTATCAATGTCGGCAAAACCATTCAGGTCTCATCTATAAGTTAGCAGATCATGTTTTATTCTATCCCAAATTATAGTTCCGTTTCTTATTGGAGAGTGTAGTTAATAAATTAGTTTCTTAATATATCCCTATTTAGGGGTGCGTTTGATCGTGTTTAAAATTCAATTAAAATTGAAAATATAATCGTTATTAAATCTCACTCGTCTAATAAAAGTCAACAATAACGGCTATTTTTTCAATTTTAATTCGATTTTAATCTCTACAGAACACGACCTTAATGTGTTTTGTCATCACAAATAGAATTTAATTACCTTGAATATTCATTACATTAAAGTTGGAGTATATTAGAAAAAATGATAGTAAAGTTTTTTTTTTCAATTATATTGACTAAATTTTCTTAATCTGCGTGAAAAAAGAAATATGTCTATATTTATGAGGCGGATGGAGTGTAACTCATGATCGAATTCGTAGTGTGAGAATGTCCGGCAAGATCGTCTTCGTAGATTTTCCATTTGGTTTTGACTATTAAGCTTTGTTATTTGATCGAGATAATTTAAGTCGTGTTCTAATTGAGACTTTTACCTAAAATTGTGTGACCTCCAATAGAATTAACTTGTCCAAAGTGTTTGTGCACGATAGACTAGATTGATGTTCAACATTATTAGTATAGATAACATTATTTCTTTAAAATAGTTTGAAGGAAAACCATAATTTTAATCACGGTACGTGTGCCAACTAGCACGGGTAGGTGTAACTTGGTAGATGAAAACTCTAGCCACTTGTTTGGTAAAGTCTACTATGAGTTTATTAACTAAGAAAATTAAATAAAATCATCTGTCAACCCTTCTTGTCAAAGATGTCATTAAAGTTTGTAGTGATAAACATGTTCGAATAGTTCGCTATTCTGGGTTCTTGAAATGCCATTGTCTCCGATGAGCTAAGAGCTCAAATGTCTCACTCTCGACTGTAGATCATCACAACTGTTATTCATGGCCGCAATCTGCAATCAGTAGTGCTTAAATGTATATTGACGTCTACATTGGCTATACAATTGAAGGTGCATGTAATCAATTCATTGCTGAATAAGTACTGTCTTGTGGCAGGTTTGGGAGGTGAGCCTTTGGAAGCGCGATTCTTTGAAGTCTGAGAACAAAACATTGATATCATCGTCAAGAGTGACTCTTCTTTGTAACATGCCTGTGCCAGAAACTGCTAAAGATGCTGCTGAAAATCTCAAAAAATATGCAAGATTATGAGTTCTATTCAATGTAATGCATTTCTGCAACTGTTATAATTTATCTCAAATTCATAAAGTATATAAGTACAATAAAATGACGCATCTTCTTGTTGTACAAGTCTGCATATTGCCCCAGAAGAAAACACAGATGGTTACCAAATAAGGACACTCGAATAGATAGTTTTTGTTCATCCTCCTACGACAACAATTGACTTGCGAAACTGGCATAGATATGAAATTCAAGATTCATGAATAAAGCTCGGCACAATTGAGCACCTCAATAGGGCACATAAATTTGGTTGTTCTCACTTAGCTGGCTTAAAACAATAATTGCCATAATCTTTCAAATTTGATTGTTTCCATTCGATGTGCCCTAAAGCATTTCTTGATTGGTTGACACCCTTGAGAGCAGTGAAAGGATGAACCGAAGCAAATGATTGTTCTAGAATGGCTAATACACGATTACATTGAGCAATATGGCACAAAAGATTTTAACTAAGATGAGGATGTAGACCTGCCCAACATTATTGGCAATCCGGTACCATGTATCGTTGAGTGTCCAGTTCAGTACTCTCATTACTTTAAAGGCTAAATTTGAAATCAATAAAATCAAATTTTAAACGATGGACAAGATAATCTACTGTCATATAAGAAGTTTAATGCCTCACCTAAGTTTAGATTCACAAATGGCCTAAAAGTCTAGATTAAATGTGAGGTTACATTACATTCCCCTGAATAAGTGATGCATACCATAGGCCTTAGAGCTTTATAAATACCTTCGTTCTTACACTATGAGACATGTACCTAGCGCACCTGTTGATGCTTGACAAATCTAGTCAAAGTTCCTTTGGTAGGTCCAGTAATGGATCTCATTCCACTCTTCTGGGATTAGCTGATGGATCAAACCTTCAAGACTATATCACGTATAACCTTAACTCAAGTAGATGTAATCGTCGTCTTCTTCTAGCTCCCTTCCATCTGCTTCCCAAATCCTATCATTGTTGTCATGCTAGAGTCAATACAGTGTCCACAGTGCATTCTTGCACCAATATCTAGTTTCACTCTCAAGTTAGGACCTTATTTCAAGGACCTCTGCTGTGATGGCTTACCTATTGATATCACTCATATTCTATTAGGGGCATCTAAAGAAGGGGTCATGATTTTGTTTTAGTAATTCCATGTTCCAAAGCTACTGATGCTTCTTATGCAGCTAAATTGTTTTTCAGGAAAATTTTCCACTTGTACATTTTGCTTCCTACCATTGTATCTCCTAAGTCTGTTAGTACTTTCAGAAGCATTATAGAAATTGTTTAGAATCATTTAAAAATATTAATCTGCTTCCTACACTGAAATTAGTGGTCAATCAAAGGTTGTTGACATAGAAAGCAACGAACAAGAACTAGGATTACAGAAGAAGGGGAAAGAGGAAGAAGCAGAAGGGGGAGAAGCAGAGATTTGGAGAAATGTGTTTGTATTCAATATTCTAAGTCCCCTATTACAATGCACAAGTTCATTTTATGTAGTGTTTAAACTAATTTAATTTAAGTAAGAAAGGACCGATAAAATACTAAAAAATGTATAAAATAAACCCTAATTACTTTTCCTAAATTAAGAATCTAAACTTCGAAAGCCTCATATATTCATCAGTTGTTATATGGAGTATTGTACTCTTAGTTGCTTTTTTTCCTTATCCGGTCATTGCTCTCTATAATATAAACATATTGAAGCTGATCAAAGTCGACTATTCCTAAGGGAAACATTGAAGCAGAAAAAGAAGCCTGATAACTGGGACTTTCTATATCTGCATAGACAAATGATGGCACTGTAGATGTCCTAGAGGATCATTATTTCATTAATTCATTGTTCGATGGAAAGATCATCCTTCTATAGATGATACTTGGATACCACGAGTGTCTCAACCAGTGGAGCAACATTTGCAGCATATATCACAGAGCCGAGTTATTTCAGCCCATGAAAAATGATAGAAATCACATTTCCAATGAAGGAGATTACCTTGACGGGGATTAAATTCCACAGGACACTCTTGTTCTAGGCATACATTTAGGCTTTGTCTGGACTCTGGTAGAGCTTTTTTTCCTCAATTATTAGCACTTTTTTGACCGTTTAAATGTCAGGTGGGACCCAATGTGAGAGCAAAAGTCAACAAAGATGGCTGGTTTTGGCTTGCAACGGTCCAAAAATTGATTTTTCTCCCCAGAAAAACTGCTCCAGACAAGCACTTAGAAAGTACAATTCTTCTAGTTGTAAAGAAGTACTTATCAGTTACATTATATAAATACAACACAGATTTTACATTCAGATTTGGTATCTTTTACCCCAATTCTTTCTCTAAAAAAAATAAAAAATTCCTCAAGTTGGCAGTGGGCTCCATAATCGAATAAGAATGCATAGTGCTTAGTAAAGAAAAATAAACACAAGCGAATACATACAAGTTACATCAACCAAATTATCGATCATATACCAGACTACATTGATCATGCGAATTTCTACATAAAATTGTGAACTCAATACATTTAAGACTGAAATGAAATTCGTATTTCTTGTTGGGGAATTTTGATGGAACATAGATAGCAGAATTATTGCTTCTTTTCTTTCTTTGCACGAGGACTTGCATATATCCTTTGCCTGGACAATCCAAAAATCATAAAATTGCACTCACTACTGATGTACTATGCAGTAATACTAGTTATGGAATTCTATAAATTGTTGAGGAACGTATTACCTGAGCATGCTAACTTGTTGCGTGAAATCTTTGATTTCAAGACCGGACAGTTTGATGGTTAACTAGCTTTCAGGCACCTCTTTTTAGATCACTTCATATAATTTGTTCATTTAGATCAGGCTGTAACAAGACTAGAGAAAGAAAACAGTGTCACTCTAAATGAGTTATAAGGCATATCTGGTAGAACCTCATCAAAAAGCTTAATGTGTTAGGGAAGGGCTACATGCATTCATTTAAATCTTGCTTTGAACGCGCCCCTGCTCTTCGTCTGCAGGTAAGCTCCATTTTTTACCATGTGCGCAACTTCAATTAACACGTGAACCAATTTATCTAAAAGTTTTAAGTTAACCTGCATATTCATTTAAATATTTTCTTCAACAAAAATAGCAATTAGGGCCAAGCTCAAAATTGCACCTAAACATAAGTTATGTGCTTGCGCATTAGAATTTTTAGGAAGTGAATAACATATCACTGAGAGGACAAATAGGAGAAACTAAGACCAAATTCCGGGGAGTGTCGAACATAAATAATCTTGAAGCGTGTAACTCAGAGATAATTAATAAGCGTATACCTTCCCAATTGGCACTGCAGATTCACTTTTTCCGACCGAGATGTTTATAGCACGAGCCAAGACTGCGTGCCGCCGGGCCCGATGAATTAATACCTCCGAGAACCGATGTGGGCTTCACGTTTTCACCGTAGATGGCGGGAGCAGTCAAGCAAAGTAACACTGCATTATCGATTTCTCCGGCGACTTACGTCGAAAGGTCACCGCCATGGCCGGACCTGAGGGGAGGC
>CAIGRQ010212192.1:0-18875 GCA_903798375.1 Fraxinus sp. D2006-0159 | reverse complement strand
TTTAATCAAAATTGAGAAGTCAACAATTGTGACTATCTCTCTGTAGAGAAACCAGAACCAAACCAGCCAAGTGTGAAAACTCGTGTGACAAAAATTAACAGTGAATCCAAGATATATATATATATGGTTGTTGGTGTTTTGTAAATGGTAGTGGTGGTGATAGCAGCACGATGGTGAGGCGGTGATGGCAGTGGTGGTGTTGAGGTGGCGCAGTGTTCAATTTGTGCCAGTGGTGGAGTGGGAGTAGAGTGGAATTTTAGGCGATCGTTATCAATAAATGTATTAATTTGTGATCAATAAATAATTTATGATTGATAAAATAGATAATTTGTGACATAAAAAATGTGAGATTGCGACTAAATTTTTAATCTCGATTCACAATTTGTAAGTTATGACTAATTAATTTGATAATTTGTGATCGAAAAATAACTCGTAACCAATTAATTTGATAATTTGTGATCATATAAGTTATGACTTATAAAACTTGTGATCAAAAAATAATATGCGACCTATTAATTTGATAATTTGCAAGTAATAAATAAATTGTGATCTATAAAATTTTTAATTTGTGATCAAGAAGTAATGTATGATTAATTAATTTGATAATTTGTGAACAATAAATAAGTTTTGAAATATAACTTGTGATTTGTTATTGTGACTAGTAAATAGCTGTGATTATAAGTTGTATAGTATTGTGACATTAAATTATTTAATTAATAAAATATTTTTAATTATTAAAAATTAAATATGGCCTGACGTTTCTTAATTTTTGAAATTTTATCTTCTAAATACCATAAATGTGTGTTGTTCCCATATTAATATCAATAGATCGAAAGTTTGCTTTAAGTGCCATATAAATTGCAATTCAAGAAATGCAATGGTGATCTCAAATGGAAAAAAAATTAGTGTAGTGGAGGAAATACTCTTTTAAAGCTCAATTTCACCAGTACAGTAGTTGGGTTGATTCATGATTGGGCCTCCAACAAGGAAATAGAACGGTACTCTAGTACGAAAGCCCAAACCAAGAAAGCGGGTCTGGACCCTTGTAATTTGGATCTTCAATTTGTAAAACGTAATCAACTCGTCTGCAACTGCAATCCGTATTCTTAATCCGATTGCAGGAGGCTTCGAGAGCACCAAAGAGATTACGGCGTAGTGGATTTTTCTTAAAATTTCTCAGAGAGAAGGGAAGAATTTGAAGATGTTGGGCGTATTGAAGGGAGAGCCGCTGGTTACGAAGCTGGCAAAGGTGGCGCAATATGGCGTGCTTCCTGGAGCCATGATCGCCGCCCTCGTTTACTCTCCTCCCGATTATGTTTCACCCAAAAAACCATCTGATTCTAAACCCTCCAGTTCTTCCCATTAGGTTCAAGGTTCATTTTCTTTTGGCATTAATCAGTTTCATTTATTTCACTTTGCTTTTAAGTTAGGGTTAGGTTAGGTTAGGTTAATGGTTAATGGATTATCGTTTTTTATATTTATATTGCTGGATCTGTTGTGCTTATTGTCTGTTGGTTTAATTCCTCTTTGTTAATTTAAAGGAAAGAAAGAGGGAAAATAGTGGATAAGAGAGAATTAATCTAATAATATGACTGTAGAATTATTTGACAAACGTATAGATCTGGGTTGTTAATTTAACTGCTATTCAAGCAAAAAAAAAAAAATTAATCTGATTAATCTATTGGTTGCAAAAAAAAATTCTTTCGTGAAGAACTGCCGTGGGAATTTTGTGTTCTTCATTGACATTGATGAAAAATATGTGTAAAAATAGTTGTGCGGGGATGTAAGGGCTAACAGGGGTAGAGATATTTACCTGGAGTGGCAAATAAATGTAAAGGGGAAAATTTTCAGATGATTCTTCAATTCAAAAGAGAATAATAGCAATGTAAGGTTGTGTGAGATTATGACTGCAATGTGAAGGGGGAAAGATATGAACCGAAGAATTCAAATTGAAAGAAAATTGTGTTAGAAATGAATTCGTTGGACAAAAACATAATCCGTATGGTGAATTCTCGTGTTCGTTCTTTTGGTACATTCAGTTGCTTGTCTAATGTGGATTTTGGTAAAGTCGTTCACTTTTGCTGCCTAGTATTCATAGGAGAATGAAGCTTTGTGAAGTTACCAACTTAATTAGCCTATTAGTAATAGCTGTCTCTGTATAGCTGTTCTTGTCCTTATCAAATGCCTCAAATATTCTTTTATGAAGCTCAATTTAGAGGGGTCCAAGTAACTAACTGATCGACATGTTGCATGACTATAATTTCCCTATTTGTTGTTGCAGAAATAGTACTAACATGTAGTTTTAATGAAGAAGATTAGGGAAGGGGCCGTGCTGTCAAACTGACATGTGACTCACTTGATGCAGGGCTCTTGGCTGGTTAATCATGCAACGTTCTCTTTCCTTGTGATATGTTAGATTAATATGGCATGTAATAAACAATTATTGCTGCATTTGTTGCTGTGTACCAGTTGTAAACAGTAAGGATTTTGAGTTTCAGAATCTTTTGAAGAAATTGTTGCTTTCCTGTTATGTCATGCGAACATTTGAGATATTTTGATAGATGCAAATCATTTTAATCTGGCTCCTACTTGTACTGCTTTATTTTTTCATTCTGGCTAAAGTTATATTTATCACCTGGTGAAATGCTATCTCGGTGCAATCTTTGTCATCGTCTGTGATGCTATGGGGTTGGTTTCCCCCCGCTGCCTGGATATAGAAGAAAAAGCATGTGCTTGCTCCGAGTTGCTCAATGTAATCCTTGTAAATATTTTGGGTATCTAGGTAAACAGGACTGGAAAATACAGTAGATAATATTTTAGTTTCTTTTTTCTTCCTTAATACAATCCGTCCATCTTACTAGACATGGCAATGGTGTCATATTGAATAGCATACATGTACATTGTTGCTTTTGGTTTCTTCCTCTTATCTTCTTTCCATGATCAGTTGGGGTAGTTTAGATTTATGCAAAACATAATCTTTGGAAACTACCACATTTATCTTAAGGTTGTTTCTTGTATGAGAACCATACATTCTCCCTTGACTTGTGTCTCCATCTTTTAGCTGTTTGCTTGTAACGTGATTTTTAATTGAGGGCCAAATACTTGGCAGCACTTTGTCTGAATTAAGCATCAAATAGATAAAACCAGTCCCAAATATCTGTATATGAATATTTGTCCAAGGGTTAAAGGCTTTCGAGCCTCAGTGTGAATAGGGTTGGGTTGGGTTGGTTTTGCCCAATCTAAAACCAACTCAACCCAATTTGATAATACAAACTGACTTAAACCACCAACCCTATTCCGGTTGGCTTGGTCAAGTCAGGTTGCGGTTTGGGCCCAAAGTATAAAGAAATTTTCACAAGGCTAGGGTTGGGCACTTTGTTTTTCTCCATTGTGTAACTCCTCGACCACTACTGTTCAATCTACATGTGAGGCTCCATCACCACACCCACACCACCAGTGTCACCACACCCTACATAAACCATATCACTTCCACCACTTCTTTCATCACTTTCAATCACCTCCCGGCCGTCGCACTTCCTCCTGCCTCCCTTTCAAATAACTCACCTTTGGGAAGAAAATTCATCTCTCTCAAGACTAGAATTTGATATCTCTATATTCATATATCCATCTATTTTTTGGGTTCCAATCATAAAATTACTTTATTCTCAGATTGTTTACCCAGATTCATTTTGAAATTTGGAGTTTTTCATGATTGATTGGTGGTGAATACTAGCAATTTTGATCGAGAGAAGGAAAGGGAAGGGGGAAACAAACCGTCTCTCTTTATATTCATCATTTTTTTTTTCTTTTTCAAATGTTTTGGGTCGGATTGGGTACTGGTTTGTGAATCAAAACCTGCTATATGAACCATGTTTATTCTTGGCCTACTAGTTGACCCGACCTGCGAAGATGCCAAAATCGAACCAAACCAACCTGACATTTAAAGGAAATATAATAAAGGAAAAATCATATATCAGCTATTAAGTATGCCAAAAAAAAATCTCATAGATTAATTTTCAAAATGCGGGTTTTTATTTTATTTTAATTTTAATAATAATATTATCAAATTAAATTAATCTACCCACACCCACCGCAATTGCTCTCCGTCCCACTCACTGGCGTCTACCCGTCGTAGACATCCCTTCGACCTCCACCCCTCGATGACTCCTTCTCACAGTTGAAATTTTGTTAATTGGATTTGTGAGTATTTCAGATAACTGAGGTCCGAGAAATTAATGGTATGCATGTGACCTTGACTTGATCCAATGGTAGATGAATAAATCTATTCAATTTGTGACATGATCCAATGGGCTGTGATCAAATCTCTTTCATCTATGACCCGTGACCTATGCATTTTGACATATGACCCATACACTTTGGTAGGTCACATATTCATGATATTTGGTCACAGAAAGTCAATCAATTCTGACCTACACCTCTATCATCACCACATGTGGACATTGTTCCACCACAACCACCATCATCGCATTGCCACCATCACCACTAACAACCCAACAAAATTAAAAGATTAACTTCAACATACATCTTCAAATGGAAGTTAAAACCCCTAGTGATGCAAGCTCCATCATTGTAAATTGATAAAGAAAAAATGAATTTCAATCATCAACAAAAGTTTCAATTGATAATACAGAAGTTTTCATTTTTCAATATCATTCAATTCTCTTATACAGAAGAACATAATTAGAATACTACAAGAAGAGAATTGAGAAATGCCATGACCTCAAAAGCTAATAGAAAATGAACAGATTGTCAGTTTAGTTAAAATTCCTTGACTCCTTTCAAAATTAACTTGAAACCCTACTTATAATGAAACCCAAACAAGCATATTCCTCAGCTTGTCCTTTCCTCAATTAATTACATTGTGATTTGGGGGAAGCTCATGCCACATGCCTCCTATGAAGGCTTTGTTACCTTGTAGAATGGTGGCTGGCCTTTTGCAAGCAAAATGGTGTTCATTGTTTTATAACTCGTTTTGTTATAGAATCATTTTCAATCACATTCATACAATAAAATATTCTGCACTTAAATCTAAAATTTTTCACTATTTTCTAACCACACATTTTTCTAAAAATACTGTTTAAAACTCTCTTTTTTGCCTAAAATAATGGGCACCCAAGGACTTATTTCTTAGTAGAGTAATTGAGTTGGAGTCCCTGCACCTGCAATCTTGTAAATATATATTAACAAACACAATTTCGACCTATGCATTATTGCAGCTACAGTGGAAAAGGGTCAGACATCAGAAACTAGGCTTGTAGTGAAGGGTGTGCAATGGACCCAAATCTCATTCTCAATCAACGTTCAACAAATAAAATAGGTGACGTCAAAATATTGAAGCTCCACCACACCTTCACATCAAACACCGCGACCACCCGCCACCACCGCCCCGCCACCCCCACTCACTCACCCTTGAGTTCAAGCCCTCCCAAAATAATCCTCCTAACTAAATCATCTTGTACAGCCAATAGTTTTGATTTACGGTTAAACCACTTTGCTAGAAAAATAATATCACAAGCAGTGCCAAAATCCTAGGTGAATGATTGTGTTTTAAACAATTCAATAATAAGGCTGTTATGTGGTATTACGTCAATTATTCTGGCACTATAACATGTAATTCGTAAAGGAAGTTTTAGGAAGTCATTGTACATTTTATACAATGATCCGTTTTTACAAATATTGGAAAAATGCCCAATTTCGTGGAAGCTGGTCTATTGGTTAACTATGAATCTAACATTTTGCAGTTTTAGACCATTCAAAGGGCACCAAGACAATTTAGAAGGTGTTTGGTGTTGATTAAAATCAGATTTTTGTAGATTTTGATAAGTTTTTGAAATGTGTGGTTTTTAACTTTGACTTAGATTAAAATCAATTTTAATCATGTCCAAACATGCACTTAAACTATCAAACAATTGAACGTGTAACAAGACAATTTAAATGATCTGGGAGGAAGAACGATTATTGTCCTATGGACAATAAATGTCCCTTGATAATTTATCCTGAAGCTTAAAACTTGACCAAAATATCTTGCAGAATTTTGACATTGTACATTGTGTATATGTGATCATTTGTCGACATTGTTAAAAAATAGCGTTCAAAAAGTGACTATTTTAGAACGGGGGAAAAAAGGCATGTAGAAGGTCTATTTCCTCCAATATTAATATAAATTATCTCTAATAATAATATTATCTTAAGCCACATAAAAATTTCAGCATTAAATGGGAAAAAGTCATCGTTCCTACACCTCCAAGTTCAGCAGCATTACATATTCAGAATCTTTAGATTCTGTATAGACGTACACACAGCAGAATATTTATATAGAAGATTTATAATGATCCATAGGCCAAGAATCTTCAGGATGATCTAGCACCATCTGAAAACCCTGTCTGTTGAACTTGAAATCATCGATTGTAGTAGCATTAGCCGCTAATGGGGCTTCAATTCCGCCAAAAAGAAAAGGATTCTGATAGGCAGTGCTTTCAGGAATCTTATCCCCCCATCGCATATTAGCAGCAGCAAATGCCTCGTCATGCTGTTTGACAATAAAATTGTTGAGTCCCTTCAAAGTGCATTCTTCATGCGTGAGAAAAGACTTGAAAAGGACTGAATCTTGGTATGTTGCAGCCGCGGAGTTTGGATTTGGAGTGGATGAAAAAGAAGGGATATTTAAGGAGGAGATATCGCATTGAGAAACAACTGGATTTATTAGAGATTTGAGATAATTTTCTTGGCGATGATGAATCAGAAATGGGTTTTGATTTTGGAGTGTTTGCATTGGATCTTGACACTGCGATTCTGACAGTCCTGCTACTGCTTGTTCAAGCAATGGAGGCAATGAACAAGAACCAGTGGCAGTAGTAATAGGTGAAGAAGAAGAAGCAGTGATGCAGTAATTTTGGTACAATGCTGGATTTTTCTTCTCCACTATTTTGTGCAAAATCCTGCAAATCACCCATTCCTCCTGCATAACAAACAAAATGTGCAGAGAGAGATTCAGAAGAAAGTAACAATCTTTATTTTTATTTTAAAAGATTTTAGGGTCTCAATCATTTTACAAATCTCATGTCCTGATTCTCTGTTACCAGCCGACTTAGTCAGTAGTTTAATTTTCTAGTGATTCACGCCTTAAACTAGATGATCAAGAATCACATATTTCATTGCGTATGCACACGGATGAAGCCTTTAATGTTCTCAATTTCATCTTGACGTTATCTTTTTCTCCTATTGAAAAACAAGTCAACCCTATAAGGACAAAACATCAGAGTTTCAATAATCTTGTGAGTGAGTGAGTGAAGTGAAGTGAAGTGAAGTGACCTTGCATGTGTGACGGCAGGAGAAGTCTCCGTCAAGGCGGTATTCATGCATGACCCACTTAGTTTTCTCCCCTCTCGGGGCTCTTCCTCTGTAGAAAACAAGGGTTTTCTTCAGCCCAAGAAGTGCACCACTTGATCCACTACTGTACACTTCTCTATCTTTTCCTGTAGCTTTCCAATATCCTGCACCAGTTGCTCGGTTTGTTCTTAATCCAGTTGGGTACTTCCTGTCTCTTAAGCTGAAGAAATACCACTCCCTTTCTCCCATTTTCGCCACATCTGTCCAAACAAAACGTAATGCGTGAATAAAGCGAGTAATCAGATAGATTTCTCAAAAACAACTGTACGGGTTTATTTACAAATCTATCATGTTGCAGTTATTTGAGGAATCAATTAAATAAAAGGGCATTTATCATTAATGGCTTCTGCAAGCTAGAAAAATTAATACAATAACCAAAGAGAGAGATGTCTGAAAGTTTTAGGTAGAAAGATGCCTACAACTTTATCATTTTTCCAGCCACAGTAGCAAAAACGTATTATATGAAATATATCTAAAGATTAATGCAGATGTAGGATCGACAGCATAGTCCACATGATCGATCTCAGAATCTATAGTGTTCAAATGAATACAGGAATTCCACTGCTCAAAACAAATGAATAATGGGATCAGTGACCGAAACAAGTGAATTCTATCAAATGAAAAGCCCAAGCCGAAAACATGGTCTCCAAGAAAATGAGGAATATATGTACCTGGAAGTTCCCAAGGCTCACATCTGTTGAGGTCAACTTCAGCAATGTTCACTCCACAGAAGCTGCCATTGAAAACCTTTGAAGCAAGATAAAATGTTATCAGTTCCTCATCAGTGGGGTGAAATCTGAAACCTGGTGGCAACCCTTGTTCATTAATGTCATCTCTTTCAAGCTCACACAAAATTTCCTCCATTGCCAACATTTTCTAGAGAGATCCAAGCCTGTTCTCGGGTGTTATCAGATTAGACAAGAGGAGCTCTTAGGAAAAGTAGTGAGAGGTGTACTATATAATGGAAAATTCTAGTGGGAAGCACTGAATCCGAAGGAAAATTCAGGATTTGATTTTAGGGTTAGTAAAGGCTAAGATTGCAGTGGCTTGTAAAACTTCACCTGAAAAGGGTCCCAAAACTAGTAAAATTATATTCAGATAAACTAGAGATTGTGCGGAATTTAATAGGTGTGGTGGGTCGGGGTGGGTCGGGTCGTAGTAAATGCGTAGTTGATAGCAGAAAGATATCAATAAAAAAGATATTATACATGAAGGCTTTTATCCAAACTTATAATTCTTGGTGAAATAATTCCACAATTTTAAAAAAATATTAATAATTTCTTGCACGTTTAAAAGCATAAATTTCACATTAAACACACGCTTCATGTGGGAGTTATATTAATCTTTTTCACCAGTTAGATGTCACATTATTAGTCATAAAAAGAATCCCATCATATGTATGCATCATGAGATAAATAAAATGTTTATGCTACGGTATCCAATCAGTGGCGGACTCAGCACCCGACGAGGGAGCGTGGCCGTACGTACTGGGATCCGTCGAAACAGTAGAAGGAAGAAGGTGATTGGACCAACAGGAGGAGACTGCGAGACGAGCCTTTCTGAGGACCTCAAAACCTAAAGAAACTTGTCTAGAAATTCAAGCTCCATTCATCTTTCATTTCTGCATCAAGAATGACATTTATGAGTCCAAGGTCCGCCGCCTAGCTTCCACCAAATGCTTCAAATGGATTGAAGAAATTCTCGAACATCAGAAGCAATCCAAACATGATATTTCCAAGGAGAACTTATCTATCAGGTTTGCCAAATTGTATGGACAATCAGGCATGTTTGAGAATGCGAAAAAAGTGTTCGACGAAATGTCTGAGAGGAATTGTGAAAGGAGTGTGAAGAGTGTGAATGCCCTTTTGTTAGCTTGTGTGAATTTAAGGAAACTTGAGGAGATTGAGGCGATTTTTTTGGAAATGGAGATGAAGTGGAAAGTGAGGCCTGATGTAGTTTCATATAATGTGATCAAAGGGCTGTGTGAGATGGGGGAGTAGGATAAAGGGTTGGGTATGGTTGATGAGATGGAAAGAAGTGGGGTGAAGCCCGATTTTGTTACTTTTAATTCAATTCTCGATAAGTTATATTCGAATAAGAGGTTTTTGATGATGGTAACATTATGTGGAGATGAATGGTGGAAAGCGAAATTTTACCCAACGTTAGGAGCTATAATGCAAGGCTTGTGGGGACTGAAGCTTAATGAAGCTTTTGAGTTGATTAGTGTAATGGGGAAAAGTGGGATACAACCTAATTTTTTTTAGTTATGCAATTCTCATTAGAGGGTATTGTGATGAGGGAGATTTGAAGGATTGAAGAGGCTAAGATGATTATTCAGTGGAGGAGGTAAGATGATTACTGCCATTATAAGTTGGAGCTGCCACCTCAAGTAGTTTAATTACTCTGACTACATTTTTTGATCCTTGTACTCTGTCTTTGGCTTGAATGAATGTTGAGTTGAGATAGCGGAATGAATTTGAGCTATTGACTTGAGAAGTGCTCTAAAGTTGAAAGAATTTGTTTATTTCGGCCTCATTTAGAGACTAAAACGTTTAGACAATGTTTTGCAGTCTTAATTTCCACTTATGTTGCAATACAATTGAAATGCATGCATGCCGCGCCTTTCCCTTAATGCTTACTATTGCTTTGGATTCATTACTATGTTTGATGAAACTTTATGCACTTTTGTTAGGCTTGCCAATGGACGATCGCTCAATGGCCGCTAGACCCTCCTCCCTAGCTCACTCGAGCGGATGGATCCGTCCCTGTATCCAATACATGTTAACCAAAAGAATGCTTATGGGCGTGAGGCTCCTCGAGTGAAGGAGTGCTCCTAATACTTAGTTATGAGGTTCTCTTTAGGTTCGACAAGCAACGTGTTATTGAACGAAAAAAAAGCCATAAAAGTCTAAATCAATTCCCGGTGTACAGGCCATACGAAAAGCATACATCATTTGTCACATTTATACTTGTACTTCTACAAAGTAATGCCCTTCGAACTGAAGAATGCTTGAACAACTTACTAGCAATTAGTTAATCGGATGTTTGCATACCAAATTGAGAAAAATATGAAATTATTAGAGGATACATGGTAGTAAAAAGCCTGAGCCAAGGGAGCATAAAGCCCACCTTAAAACCACATTCAATATTCTCATATGTTATCGGATGAAGCTCAATTTACAGAAGTGTGTATTTGGGGTCGTCTCGGGCAAGTTTCTGGAATCTTGGTTAATGAAAGAAGAACCAAGGTCAATATAGAAAAGATTATAGTCTATAAGCAATAAAGGTATTCAAAAAACAATCCAATCTTTTCAAATAGGTCAAAATATCAAAAGCTATCTTTGTTTCTTTTGATATTTCAAATAAGTTAATATATCAAAATTTGTTTTTGTTTCTTTTGGTAAAAAAATTCGCGAAAATTTTAATTTTTGAAGCAAATCTTTGCCTGCAAGATCTCAAAAATTTACATATCTTAGAACAATGTCAAGATGATCACAACATACTTTTAAACCGACATTATCCAATGTGTTTAACTTGTCAAAAGAAAATCGAAATCCAAATTTCTTTTCCATGTGAATTGACTTGATCGAACTTTCGTTCAAGTTATCTAATTGCTTAATCTACTATATAAATGAAATAATTAGTTATGAAAGAATCTTTAAGTGATTGTACATTCTCTACAGTTACATATTAGTCCAAATATTTCTTCATATAAATTATATTTTTTTTCATCTTTTCCCTTTTTTTCTTGACATTATTTAAAGCAAGATACTATTTAAGAAAAATATAATTAGTCAATTACATTATTCTTAACTTTAGTATTTTATGCAATTGCATATCATACCAAGTCAAATGCATACAATTAATAATGAAATAATCCATAAATGAAAACAGCACAACAAACTAGAATTAGCTATGAAGGGTCTAAACCATCTAAATCATTTCCCTCTAATAAAAGTGTCTTGGTTTGATAAGTAATTAGGAATAAGAAATACAACAATATTAAATAAAAATCATCATTTGTTTACCTTTTAAATTTTTTTCATAAACATTATGCCCTTTAACTTAAAATAATAATTAAAATTTTAGATTTTAAAATTAAGGACGTGTTCGGTAGAGATTAAAATTGAAAAATTAGTCATTATTATTGACTTTTATTAGATGAGTGATATCCAATAACGACTATATTTTCAATTTTAATTGGATTAAAATATATACCAAACACACCCTAATAAATATTTTAAATATATAATTACACACACGCGCGCGCGCACACACACACACACACAATTAACAATTTTTTTTGGTGCACATACAATGATGAGGTCCTGTGCGGTCACTCAACTCGCACACCCTCAGAATCGCCTTTGGACTTCAGTGGACCGAACTAGACATGCACATGACATTGGATTAGTAGACGAGTTTCACAAAGCACAAATCTCAACTAGCCTAGAAAATAAGACTTTACCTAAAGATGCCTATATTCAAGGCCATTGCACAATGAAAAAGGACTTGGAAATTTGATAATCATACTCCAAGGAGGAAACAATTGAACAACACAAATCCTATTCCACTTAGGAAACAAACAATGAAAAATATAATTCCTATTTTAATTAGGACAACAGAAGTCAAAAAATCCTAATATTACGTCAAACTAGAAAAATAAGCTTGTGTCATCAAATCAATAACTAATGAAAGAATATAGGGGACAAGAGGTTTCCCTGAAGAATATATAGTGTGAGATCATTCCATTATCCAAGCCAGCCATTTATTTGTACCCTCCATAAAAGGTTTAAGGGAAATACCCAAATACAAACTGAGATCATTCCATTATCCAAGCCAAGCCAGCCATTTATTTGTACCCTCCATAAAAGGTTTAAGGGAAATACCCTAATACAAACTGAGATCATTCCATTATCCAAGCCAAGCCAGCCATTTATTTGTACCCTCCATAAAAGGTTTAAGGGAAATACCCTAATACAAACTGAGATCATTCCATTATCCAAGCCAAGCCAGCCATTTATTTGTACCCTCCATAAAAGGTTTAAGGGAAATACCCTAATACAAACTGAGATCATTCCATTATCCAAGCCAAGCCAGCCATTTATTTGTACCCTCCATAAAAGGTTTAAGGGAAATACCCTAATACAAACTGAGATCATTCCATTATCCAAGCCAAACATTTATTTGTACCCTCCATAAAAGGTTAAGAGCCCTAATACAAACCTCACCTTTTCAGACAGCAACCTTAAATTGTGAGGCAATAGGACTTTGCATGAATATGTAATTTTCGTATGCAGTTTGTCCTGAACTGATGGCTGAGGTCTGTGAGCAAAGACATAACTAGTTGACAATAGACAGACTTGAAACATTGTAACGGTATTCTATAATTTTTCGTGCTTTAATTATGTGGACATTTCTTATCATTCCATATTCAGATACTTTTCTTCTTCCTTTTTCTCTTTGTTTTTCGTTTTATGGTATCAAGCATCAACAAAGAAGTTGATTGTGATGGATCATTTTTTTCCAAGTATTTTGACATTGGTAAATGCAAAAATAAAGAACAAGCAAAGAATCGAGTAATATGTATTTTCTTTTTCTTTTTCTTTGGTTTGTTTTAGAGTTTTGATACAGTTGAATATTGTTCTGAATTCGAACTTGGAGTTAGTCGAGTGGAGTAGCATAGGCAGGTTTGAAGAAATTAAGCCCCCGTAAAATAAGATTTTTAGTAGATTTTGATAAAAGTTGATGAAATGTGTGGTTAAAAGGTTGTTGATCCCATATATTGTTGACTCTGACTTTAATTTAAATTAAAATCTTGATTTTAATCAACACCAAACGAAGGCTAAGTCTTTGTCTGGCTCGTGTTTATAAACAATCAAATTATATTTTTTTTTTGTCTATACATGTTGTGAGGCTCAAATGTATTATTCATCATTTTTCCTATCTATTTTTAAATAAAATCGTTTATAAACACGTTCCAAACATGTTGTAAGAGGTACCAATGGGTTTACTTCGATACGCGTTTGAAATACGGTAAGTTACGTATTTTGGGAAACAAGATCATCGAGTGGGTGAAAATAAATTTTTTTGTAGAATTGTTTAACGACTCTATCTAAAGTTGAAACTATTAAAGATGACGTTGGAAGTGAGACTCATTTGGGAACCAAACATGCCTGCTCCACTAGCTATCGCGATGAAGTGGGACCCATTTGTGGCACCCACCAAGGGAGAGTATGAAACTTACATGACTTGGAACTCTGAACTTCAATCCGACATGTTACGCTACCTTGTCTAAAAACTATAAAACTATAAATAGATAATTTTTCTATTTAACTAACTATATCCTCAACAGAATTAAAGCGAGAAAATTGTCAACGGGATTTTTAATTAGAGGTAACAGCTCCCAAACACGTCCTAAAATTGCTTTTCTCTACAAAATGACAGCAATCCTAGGAATTTCGTCTATTTTTTTTTTTTTTTGTAGAACTACAAATGATAGAGAAATTATGCATATTTAAATGAATAATTATGGTTTCTTATTTTAATTACAGGTAAACGGATTTTAACGGATTTATACCAAATTATAAAAGTTGATAAAATATGTGCATTATGTACATATACCTATGTTAACATTGATAAATAATTAAAAATTTCACTGTCCACAATTCTATTTCCATAATTAATTCTAAATTTATTGATCAATAACATTAAAAATATAAAGATGTTATTTACATCTCTAATAATTAAACTTTGCAATAATTAAATTTCACATCATATAAAATCTTTGAATTTAAATCTTGTTATCGTTCAATTATGGCCCTTGTTTGAGTCACTTTTTTTTTTTAAATTCAATTTTTTTTCAAATTTATTTTTAATCATATATTCTTCAAATAAAATAATTTTACTCGTAAGCCCAAAAATATTCGCTTCTTTTTATCCTATACTCTTCATAATTCACTTTTATAAAGACTATTCAAAAAAAAAAAAAGGGACTCTAATATGAACATAATTAAATCCCACGCATTGATAATTTCACTTAAAAATGAACTTAACCCATGTTTGACAATCATTTTTTCAGAACTTTTTTTTTTCATATTCACTTTCAACTACACATTTTCATAATAAAATATTCTTCACATAATCCAAATTTTATTTTTTATTATTATTGTTATTATTTTTTTTTATTTTTTTTTCAGCCATGCATTCTCCAAAAGTTTATTATTTAAAATTTTTTTTTTTTTTTTTTTCAAAACATGGTTTGACAAGGACTTAATACACACATGAGAAGCAGAGAAGATTTGAACATGTCTCGTTAAACTAAATTACTTTTAAATAATTTCAAGATTTATTTTAGGCTTAGCCCAACGTGGTTCGGTTGAAGTGCATGATGTCTATGATTGTAATCCATTGAAAGATCACACGTGCGGGCAGGCAGTAAAAGTTCTGAGAAGATAAGCTTTTATATTTAACTAAAATGTATGTATTGTGTATGTATACATTCACTTAAGCAAGTAAAAGATTGATTGCAACAGTGAGAATCTAATGCCCAGCTACTATGCACACGTACGAAACTGCCTCCTCCTACTTTAATTAATTATAATTATTTTTATATAGGGTTTTTTCTTACATAAGCTAAGCCTATAATCTACCCACCTATTATATACATGATTGTGTGTATAACTGTTAAAATTATTTTCTTCCATTGTTAAGGGCCCACTGTTCACAGGTATTTGCAGCCTTTTCTCAATTATCGAAACTCTCGTCGAATTTAAGTGAATTGACAAATATAACCTTCAAATTATTGTGCCTGCAAATTCCAGACAACTATAATCCATAAAAAAAAAAAAAAAAAAAATCAAATATTTAGGGTGTGTTTGAGCCACATTATTTTGAAAGAATGTATTCTGAAATAATAGATTGATAGAAAATATGCGATTGAAAAAGAAGGAAAAATTATTGATTGATAGAAAATATTATTTTATTGAAGAATGTATAATTGAAAATAAGTAGAAAAATGAAAATAAAAATAAAAATGAAATTTTTAATGTGTACCAAATATGGGCTTAACCCTTCTAGGTTTTAATTTAAACCCTTATTTGATTTTTTTAAATATATTTTTCTCTTTTCTGTTTAACAACACATTATTCAATAAAATAATATTACACGAAAACATTTTCATAGAAGCAAGATTTGAATTTATATCATCTAAGAATATGTGTGGCTCATGCATACAATAATATATACGCTGCTCCTCATTTGAGGCAAATCCTTTGCACTTCGAAATTTTGAGTTAGAGATTTTTTAGAATAAATTTTATAAAGAATTGATTTATTTAAGAGAATGTGATTAAAAAATATGAAAAAATTTTAAATTTACGAACAAAATTATTTATTTGAAAGGTGTATGGTTAAAATGAGTCAAGAAAAAATGAGTTAAAAATGAGGAGCCAAACAAAGGTCGTAAATATGAGTTGCCTTACCTTAAAAATCAGGTGTGATAAGTGAAAACAGCCAACCACCCAACCCTATGGCTATGAATTGTAAGCAGAAGCATTAGGGGTTTAGGCTAATTTTTTGGAGATTCATCAGAATCCATTATCTGCTTGTCCACTTCCATCCACTTTCTCAGTAACGTACTCTCTTTCTGCATTGCACAGTATAACTCTTCTTCTTTCTCAATTTTAATTCTTTTGCCAACTGTACCTTTTCTTTGCTCAATTTCTTATTAAAGCCAAGGGTTTAGGTAAAAACTATTTTTAATAGAATTTGATAAAAATATATAGTTAAAAAGTTAATAAAAAATTTGAGTTCCATGAATACGTGGTTAAATTAAAGAAAAATAAATTTAGAAAATAGGAACCAAACGTAGGCTAAATTATATATTTAGAGAGTGTTTGGTGGAGATTAAAATTAAATTTTTAGCAGATTGTGATAAAAGTTTTTAAATGTGTGGTTGAAAAGTTGTATGACCCATAAAAGATGTGATTAATATTGATTGTTTGACTTTGACTTGAATTAAAATCAAATTTTTATCCGGACCGAATATGGGCTTAATGAATTAATTACGATAAGTCCCCTACCACACTTCCCTCTGTAAAATGAGATCAAATCCTCAACTACAATATAATTAAGGATCTTGACAATGTGCTCAATTAATATAAAGTTGTTGCTACTTCTTTCAAGATCTTCTATGATTCTATTAGCTTCTTCCTTCCAACATCCAACCAATATCACTTCACTCGCCTAAGGAGGATGGTGAAACTTTAGCATCAATTGATGAACACTAATCATACTATGTTTTTATTGATGTTATTAACATAGTGTAGCCTTAAATGTGTTATAAAATTAAGAGAAAGGAGAGATCATATAAGCAGGGGCGAATATCTGTAGCACATTGTTGTCCAAGCCCAGATACACTAAAAATGATAAAGTTAGTTGAAAAATACTTTCATATTGTAATCTACAGCCCACCAATAATTAATTTCAATGGGCTAGCCCACCTCAATTCCTCAACTAATTTTTTTGTTTTAATCTTTGGCCCACTTATTTATTTAATTTTAGGCCCAATTTTTTAAACAAACTTATTTAATTTTAATCAATACATTTTTCTTCCGTCTTCACCTCATTTGAAAACAAAATTGAAATAATTCCCAAAATCTTTAAACCCAAAATCTTTTCATCCAATTGCAGATCTGATCGCCGACCACCTACCGCCAACCACCGAATGCACCTGATTCGAGAAAGTAACTTCTTTAAATAGTCGTGTGGAAGGAGCATCTATTCCATCTGCTAAGAAAGCTGATTTCAAGGGAAAACTCTATGTGTTTCAAGTACGTTTGAGTTTCTGCACACACAATCTTGTATTTAAGACATATTTCACTCATATTGGGCACGAGGATAGTGTGTGGGTATGAATGAAATTTCAAATGTATTCCTTGATAAATTCTAGGATGCTTTGTTTGGTCCAAAAGGTATCCAAATCCTCCTTTGTATTACGTGTTGGTGTTGTACCCTTTTTCAAAGGGTCATAAATAAATCAAGCATATTGATTTTATGTCACGTTGAGACATGTATCATGTATGGTATTAGTGACCAAAGTGGAGAGACAAAATGTGGTAAATAATAGGGAACTAAAAGATGATAAACTGAAAGAATATTGTGTTTGAAAGAATAAAGTGATAAAAGCCAAAAAGAGGATTAGGGAAGAGAATATACAGAAAGCCATGCTAGCTTAATGGGAATTTAGGAAATGTTAGCTTTGCCTTTTACAAGATATTGAAGTATTTTGATGCTTTTAGGTTTAATATGGAAGAAGATGGACATTCTTCCAAGAAAGGAAAAACCTTGTTATTTTTCTTTTCAAAGAATAACAAATCTCAGAATACTCCAATTCTTACAGCGTCCACTTCTCCAATTTCATCTCCTCAAGTTGAACATCCTTCATCTTTTAATCTTAATTTGGAACCATCTAATTCTATTGAATGGGATCCAAGAAAAAGAAAGCAAATATGTGAACATTTATTTAATGAATGCGATCGGATTAGGCGGGTCTATCTAAATGCTAGACCTTATCAACCAAGACTTTTGGAGTATCAGAGTAAAGAATGTAGAAAGCAGAAACGTCGATTTCAGGAGCGTTGNCAATGATAGTACTCCACCTAATATTTCATCGTTGGTTACTATTGGATTTGATAGTTGGAAGAGGGTTAACCAAGGAAGTAAATGTGAATTTCTTATTCATATTGGTACAACATCTTCATCGTATCATAATGGCTATAAGAGAAGGGCTGAATCTAATGAAACTAACTCAATATATTGACAAAGTAATGCATTATGTATCAAGTGAGGAAAAAAGAAAATCGTTTGCGTCTAAAGACCACTATTATGAGTGTTTAGTGGTTAGCACTTCAAGGCTGTTCCTTTAAAGGCCATGACGAATCTCCATCTTCACTGAATCGTAGGAATTTCATTGAAATGGTGGATCCATTTGGAAAAATGAATGCGAAAGTAGGAAAAGTTGTGTTGAGTAATGCTCCCAAAAACTCTACATACACGTCTCCAGACATTCAAAAAGAGGTCAATAAAGTACGACAAAGAATTCATGACGAAGTTGGGGATACAAAGTTGAGTATTCTTGTTGATGAAGCACGAGATAAATCTTCACGAGAACAAATGGCTGAATCTTGAGGTTTGTAAGCAGTAATGAAATTTTGACAGAATACTTTTTTTTTTTGGCAATCAAAAGTGTTAGTAACACTACATCATTAAATCTTAAGAACCAGATTTCTGATGTTCTCGTCCGCTTCAACCTTTAAGTGCAAAACATGAAGAGGCTAAGGGTATGATGGTGCTAATAATATGTGTGGTTCTTGGAATTGACTACAAGCATTATTTCTTATAGATTATCCTTATGCATACTATGTCCATTGTTTTGCCTGTCGTTTACAACTCACATTGGTTTCT
>CAIGRQ010212182.1:0-15307 GCA_903798375.1 Fraxinus sp. D2006-0159 | reverse complement strand
CTTACCTTGTCAACCACAAAAGACCATTGGTGCAACTGGATGAGCCTTTAGCTGTCTTAGCTTCAACCTCTTCTTGTACCATGCTGTACAAGTGGTTATATTGTGTAGGGTTGGACAAGTACTTGTTTTCTAACCTCTACAATACATATGAGCAGATATAAGTTGGTTAAAGAATATACTCAAGAAATATTTAGAGAGAAAAGAATGGGTTAACAAAAAGTTGACACAAACATTGGATTGTTAATTTCAGTGAAAGAAGTCAAAGAACTAATACACTATTTCAAGGAAGATATCACCAAGATAGATCAATTCATATGCATAAAGAAGACTAAACCACATTCAGGCTGCTACACATGAGCAGCCTATCCTATCCTATAGGCTAGATCAGCCTCTAATAACTGATACTTGGACCCCAAGCATTTCTAACTAGGGTACGCATCAAGTTTAGCAGGAAATCAACCAAATCCCCACATTTGGAAAAGGTTTATCTAAGTAACATTCAATTCAAAATATTATTACACACTCGCACATGAACATATTTATCAATTGGCAAGCTAAAGAAACAAAAAGAACAAGCTCTATTTTCTGTAAGTGTGAAGGGAAAGAGTCTCACGGTTATATTGCCACCAATATCAGATTTGACAAGTGCCATCGCAGCTCCAAACTTGTCTGCATGATAAAAATGAGCCAAACAACATAATGCAGGCCAGAAGGACCATGACTACATTTCAAATGGAAGTGGTATTATAATAACACTCAAACTAAGAAAATTACAAAGATGTCTGAGATAGACAAAAGACTGAAAATAGCACCTTTAGTTAGTATAAACAAAATAACATCCATTCATTCACCAAAACAGTCATTTTTAAAATTTTGAAAAGAAGTTGCAGTTGGAAGAAATTATGGGAGATTATAACAAATGGCTTCATACATGTAAAATCTCACACCCTAACCTCTAGGCTTTTAACCAGGTTGTAGTAAAGAATGCAAACTTTCTCGTACTGTTTACCAATCATGGAATGGTAGTCAGTGCATTCGAGCACGTACCTTGACACTTAAAACTCCAAAGAAGAAATAAATTCTGATAAAAGAATGTACATACTATACCTATAACAGGTAAAATTTGCTTGCAAACATCCAGGAAAGGTTTGGTGAGAATCACTCCCTCTTCCGACTTGACGTGCTTCGTTCCTTCAAGAACCGGGGTGAAGACTGTCCCCTCCATTTTCTCACTTAACTACATTAACATAATTTTTGAAAAAATAAAAATCAACGCTTGCAGAAGTAATAAATATTGGGACCATGTAACCTTCCAGTGTTAGTCACATTGATGGTGTTTATATAATGCCAAACCTTAGAATTATAAAGCAAAATATCGGTCTAAAATATACCTGTCTCTTTGAGCAAAAAAGGAAAACTGGAACAAATTGCAAAATGAAGAGATATAATGATAAAAGAAAAAAAAATTCAAACTTGATCAGACCATATAAAAAATTTCAATCACAGTGCTTGGGAATTTTAATCCCAAAACCTCAATCATTAGATACGGAAAAATAAAACACACAAGAAAAAAAATTGAAACTGGAACTGCTAAATTATGTACTGTGAAGCGGAATTGACCTGCTCATGTGTCTTAAATCATTGCATTCATCTAAGAACGTATTCATACAAAACGTAGACAGAGTTACAAGAAATTGCAGAGAAAATTTGATTAGTCAATCAAATAAATATAAATTAATTACAAGAAAATCTACCAAAGTGAAAGATCAAATTAAGTGACGCACACATAATGGTTCAAGCAAATTGCAAATTATAGAGATCTGTAGATAAAAGGAAACCAAATCCAAACTCTATTGGGTCATATAGAACACTTTCGGTCATAGTGCCGGGGTACTTGAATCCTAGAAAATCAATAATTATCCTCTATAAAATGATACGTAGAAAAATAAAATAATCGAACTAGATCGGTTTAACTATGCACAATTCAGTGTAACTGATCCACTCAAGTGTCTAGATGACTGAGTTCATCTACGAACATAATCATACCACATGTAGACAGATTAACGAGAAAATGAGAAATCAATCAATTGAATACAAACTACATACGAAAAAAAATTGAAAGATCCAATCATAACATCCCGTTAGTACATATTAATCGGTAAAGAAAATGCGATAAATATCTGGAACTGGAAGTACCTGAAATATTACTGGATCTGCGTGTTTGTGTTGACGGGTGAATAGTAGACGAGAGCGTGTAAATGAGTCTCTCCCGATTGACTGCAAGCACTTTTGGGGGGTTTTATTTGCTTTTATGTAACGCTACTCCATGAAAACAAGGGGATGAAAATGAATAAGCCGACAACTATACATCCGAGTTCTACAGTTTTCAACAGTGATTTTTACGAATTAAAAAGTGTGAAATTTTTTTGTTGAAATATTATTTTGTGGGGAATACAAGGCCATTCAAATCAAATTTTTAATAAATTTTGATAAAAATTAATGAAATGTGAACTTGAAAAATTTTGAATCTTATTAAATGTGTGATTAAAATTAATTATTAACTGAAAATTTTAATTGGATTTTAATCCAAACCAAACAATGGCATAATTGAATATAAGCCCATGTTTGGTATACATTAAAATTTTCATTTTCATTCTTTTACTTATTTTCAATCATACATTTTTCAATAAAATAATATTTTTCATCACATCAATAACTTTTCCTTCTTTTTCAATCACATATTCTTCATCAATTCACTATTTCAAAATACATTATTCGAAAATAACGTGGCTTAAACTCATGTTTGGTATACATTAAAATTTTCATTTTCATTCTTTTACTTATTTTCAATCATACATTTTTCAATAAAATAATATTTTTCATCACTCCATCAATTTACTATTTCTAATTACATTCTTCCAAAATAATGTGGCTCAAACACACCCTACGTATGAAAAAAAAAAAAAAAAAGAGTTCATACCCTGATTCCATTTTTTTTTTCTTCTTTTCAATCAAACATTTTTCAATAAAATAATATGACACCCATCCCAAAAAAAAATTCTTCATTTTTAATCATGCATTCGCCATTAATCTACTATTTTAGAATGTATCCTACATTTAAAAAAAAAAAAAAAATGGGGCTCAATACTAAACCTAAAAAAGTAGTAGATTCTACCGCTTTTTCTGTACTATTCCAATCAAAATTTTAATCAATACTTTAAAAATTGAAACAAAGATCGATCTAAAAGGGCATAAGAGTCGAGGATCAAAATATCAAAGCCATGAAAAAAAATTGAACTTGGTGAACTCTTTTGTTCTTTCATTAGGTCGAATTATAAAATAAGTGACGTTCAATTCAATTTTTCAAAAAAGAAATTAACACAACTTCTCACCACTAGTGAGTACTTATCAATATTTTCTATTTTAAATAATATTTTGTTCATTACGTGACATGGCATACAAAGTTTTTGTTTGGTGTGGATTAAAATTTTCATAAAAATTTAAGTCAATATTAATAATTAAATTTTATCATATATATTATTAATTTTTCTCAAAAATTACTAAAAAAAATTAATTTTTAACTACCCCAAACATCGACAAAATAAGTAATGCAAATTGAGCCATGTTTCACCACTAGGTAGGGGTTCACACAGAACCCATACCGAATACTCACAAATAGGGGGGAGGGTATTTTTTTTTTGAATTCCTCATGTGAGAGAGGCTGCTTTGCCAGGCCTATTACAGGCTGGCAAAGCAGCCTAATTCGTGCAAATTAGGCAATGGTCAAAAAGTTTCTCTATGGTTTGATATCCTCGTGAGGTGACTAACATGATTATGCTTTGGAAAATATGGAGCATTAGCCCAAATTAGGGTGTGCTTGAGCCACATTATTTTGAAAAAATATATTCTGAAATAATAGATTGATGAAAAATGTATGGTTGAAAAATAAGTAAAAGTTATTGATGTGATGAAAAATATTATTTTATCGAAGAATGTGTGATTGTAAATGAGTAGAATAATGATAATAAAAATTTTAATGTGTACCAAATAGGGGTTTATTCACTTAGTAATAGATGAGCCCAAAACCTATGTTTCTTTGGTTCACTTTTTTAAAAAAAATAAAAAAGCAAAATGTTGGATAAATAGATTGAGGAATTTGAAACAGGTTGGATTTGTTGTAAAAATTGTAATGCTGCATTATGCTAGTGAGTTTTTGTTTCTTGTATCTCCTTTGTATAGTTTCAATCGACTTAATTTTATTTGACGGGGATGTAAATTTTACAAAACTAATTCAGAGACTAAAATAGATTAATAACGAGTGTATGAACACTGATTCAACTTCAAGCAAGTATACGTGAAATGTAACTGATAAATGTAAATATTATACTTATCTTGAATATCAAAAGTAGTAATTGAGAAAGATTATTAGAAACTTGAATTATGCTTTTCCGTTGATTATTTTTGAAGAAAATTCAATATTGGACGATAACATATGAAAAGGAAGGATAATTCTTGGTGTACAAAATATGGTACAAAATGGTGTCCAAAATTGTCAAATGGCGGCCCCCTATTGGGGGGCATCTGACCCCACAGGCCCCCTAATAGGGCGCCATTTAACAATTTTGGACATCCTTTTATAATCCATTTTGTACCTGTAGCACAACCCAAAGAGGAAATAGGGACCAAATTGCACAGGTGAAATTATAAATTTTAGTAATTTTAAAGAGTATAATACTATTGAGCACCACAAGTACTTAGCACCGGTCTAAGTGATAATTAGATGTCATTAAATTATAGATTCATTTAAATGCAAAGTCGAGACATCTATTCAATTGCACCTATTAAGTGCCCACACCTAAACTGGTGTTATATAGCATTATATCATTCAATAAGTTATAGGCCATATAAAATTATCTTACTTGTAGAGAAAAACTATCTTAAAATCACTCCACGCTATGCAGTACTCAATTAAATTGCAGCACGTGCATCGCACGTACGTAAACTAGTAAAAAAATAAAAAAGCAAAATGTTTGATAAATAGATTGAGGAATTTGAAACAGGTTGGATTTGTTGTAAAAATTGTATTGCTGCATTATGCTAGTGAGTTTTTGTTTCTTGTATCTCCTTTGTATAGTTTCAATCGACTTATTTTTATTTGACGGGAATGTAAATTTTACAAAACTAATTCAGAGACTAAAATAGATTAATAACGAGTGTATGAACACCGATTGAACTTCAAGCAAGTATATGTGAAATGTAACTGATAAATGTAAATATTATACTTATCTTGAATATCAAAAGTAGTATTTGAGAAAGATTATTAGAAACTTGAATTATGCTTTTCCGTTGATTATTTTTGAAGAAAATTCAATATTGGACGATAACATATGAAAAGGAACAACAATTGAGCAAAAACAAAAATGGACATATTTTGAAAGTTGGAGATCAAGTAGTCACGTCTGGAAGTCGAAGGATCTCAATTACAATATTTAAAGGCTCACCCCTGACAAAAAGAGGAAATAGGGACCAAATTGCACAGGTGAAATTATAAAATTCAGTAATTTTAAAGAGTATAATATAATACTATTGAGCACCGCAAGTACTTAGTACCGGTTTAAGTGACAATTAGATGTCATTAAATTATAGATTTATTTAAATGTAAAGTCAAGACATCTATTTAATTGCACCTATTAAGTGCCCGGTGGATTTGACCACAATATATCGTATATTCAATTTTATGGGCGTGTTCGGTATAGATTAAAATCGAATTAAAATTGAAAAAATAGCCGTTATTGTTGACTTTTATTAGACAAGTAAGACTCAATAACGGCTATATTTTCAATTTTAATCCCTACCGAACGAGCCTATATATCCTAATTAGGCCAAAATTATGGTTACCTATCGTACCGTGACTCTATCTAGACTTCAATTAAGATATATAGATAGAAATATTTCATTCAATTAAAAGGGAAGGCTAGAGACATAAGGCAATATTATACATTCAAATACTTTGAGTCCTCGTGATTTTTATTTTAATTTGGGATTTGAAGGTTAAGAACATATTTGGTCGGGAGGTATACATTCTTTGAATAGGTGATTGATGATCAACTGTTGAAAATTGAATGCTAAGAGTCTAGAGAACATCAATTGTTAANGTTGAAAATTGAATGCTAAGAGTCTAGAGAACATCAATTGTTAAAGATTATTTTCTTTCATCCTTATATTGAAGTTTGTGATGTTTTTAATTCCTTTATTTTTTTAATTCTACGATTACGAGTGGATAAATAATTGATTTTTAGAACGAATGATGTAGTTTATGTTTAGTGTTTATTTCATTTAAAAGATTTTATGCAATTTTAATTACGTGTTAATTTGTTTTATTGTATGTTTAATTGACATTCAATTGTTTGATTTAATTGACATTCACTTGCTTGATCATTAATTGTTTGATTTAAGAATAACACTGAGAACGATAGGAGATATTTCTAGTTCGTACAATAAGTGACATAGATTTCGATAGGAGATCGTAACACGATTATAGCGTATGCAATCTTGATTGAATTCTTGCAAGTTACTACTTTTATACGTTTATGAATTTACATAAAGATATAGTAAATTCAGGTATGTGAATATGGATAGTTTTGCTCAAAAGAGGTTATTAAGTAAAATTGGTTAATTCGATTGTTAATGCATATGAAAAAATTGTGGGATGAGTTTAGATTGAATGAATGTTAATTGATTTAAAGATCCATTTGACATGACTTTTGAAAAATTGAAATGAGCTTTTGAGACCTAAAAACTGTTTTTGGGCCCATCTAACTAATTTTATAATAGTGTTTCTTATAATTAAAAGAGTTTTTAGAAGAATTTCGTCCAACGCGAATTCCTCTAAAAATACTTCCGGAATAAGAAGTTCTTTTAAAAAATAATTTTCAAACAAAAATAAATATATCTTTATTTAAAAGTTCTTTCACAAGAAGTAAGAATAAAAGTCATGTCAAACGAAATTAAGTGAAATTGGAATTCCTAACCTTATAATCCCAAAAGCTTCCCACAAATTTGCAAATAATAGATAGATTTAAATTATTTTAGTATAATTTAATGAAAATCCTAACTCTTTACATGATAGTTGGGTCACCACATTAATATAGAATGACGTTAAATCTAGGATAAAAATTGATTAGTCTGTGATGATATCAGGGCTTATAATTCAATTTATTACTTGTCACGATCCATACATTTGCGAAATCACACGATCAACAACTAATGATTTCTGAAATAAACTTGGACCTCTCTTCCAAGCTCATGTGCAACAATCATCTTCTCAATTCCTTGTCTCACGGTCCTAGTTTAGTTAACTTCACTCGATTAAAATTACTGGTAACTGTACTAGGTGAAACGCTAGAAAATATGACGAAACAATACTGATAAAAAACCAACAAACGGACTAAAGGAGATCTAGATGAAAAATATGCAACTTTTGCATTGAAGATCTCTAAACAATTACAGTGTGCTTACAAGACTTGACCCACAATTAATAGTTCTCAAATTGCTTTACTACTTGTGAAGCCTTAGTCATTTACACTTTCACAAATGATGTCAATTATATGATTGATGTATATCATCTTAGACCTTAATATGATATTTCATGGGATCATTGTAACAATAACGACTTTATGTTCTATACAATTTTTTTTTAATGTATGTACTTGTAGAGTATGTGAGCATTTGGTGGCAAATCAGATGAATTTCATCCATTGGGAATATATGCACGCAAAAATGAAGTTTGAGAATGTATATATGTTAGAAATTTTGTATCGAGAGTAAATGTATTGTATTTTATAAAGTTCAGAGACTCCAACTCCAAATTTCTCGAAATTTTATTTAACAAAAATGTGTTAAATCATAATAGAAAATGGGACCAAACTTCATTTGAAAAAAAAAAAGGCGCAATGACCACATTCAAAACCCTCCTCCTAATTAACCAAAACTCTTAACCATTTACTCGTCTACTACATTCTCACGAGTACAAAATAGTGAGGTCGAGAAAAGTCATTATGCTCTCCCTCGCCACATACTAGCTTCACGGTTAATGAACACCAAGAAATGATTTAAAAGATCTAGTTCGCATTGCACATTTTTGAAAGAATTGAGATCTCCTTTGAAATATTCCCATATTAAATTTCACTAAACCATTATAACATACACGCAACATATAAAAAAGAAAAACACACCTCAATATTTTATAGAATTCTCTCTATAAATTCAACTATCATAAGCTAGTAGAGATTACGTGCATATATAGAGATTGTGTGTCTATATATAGATAAACTGACAAGCTTGTTTGTGTTGAGAGACAAGAGTTTGCACTTTGCAGCTTATATATGAAAGGGAAAGTAGGTGATATGTCCAAGTTGCCCTTGGATTAGGAGTCTAGTTACTTTAGAATTATGATAGAACAATTTTAAGCAACAAGGAGTTCATACATACAAACATATCCAATAATTCGGTTTTTTAAATGAATATTTTTGTGGATAGGTGTGTTAATTTATTCAGGGTGTATAATTTGTTTGGCACTACTAGTAAAAATATATGATTTATCTATACATTTTGTAAAACTCACAATGTATTTTTTTTCACTTATTATTCACATATTCTGTAAGATTCATAACTTATATACACTTGATGTGTTATGTTTACATATGTATATGATTTGTACGCTTTATAGTATTTATATATTGATTAATTTTTTTAAATATTAATAAACGATATCGCTATTGAGCTCGTTGACGATCGACGGCCAACGGCTGTCCCATCTCACCGACATTCCTGAATTCGTCATGTGATACCCTTGGACTGTTTATATGTTCACCTTTTTTAAATAGATGGTGAATATTTTTTGCTATGCATTATCTAAACCATTTACATGGAAACATTCTAATAATTATAATGTTGTTTCTATAACATTCTGGGTATGTTATACAATGTTATATTATTTCTACATGGACATTCCATAATACATCCTAAACTTTTGTTTGGTTTGAAAATTTTGTGAGAAAAGGTAATTTTTTTTATCAAGCATACGATAATTTTATTAAAAACAAAAATCTCGTCTAGAAAACGAGAATCTATAATTTGTCGATTTGACTCAAATCTTGCCTTTGATTTTTGTTATATATTGATTCGACCCTTGACCTAACACTACTTTTACGAGTCGATATCAAAATTTTAAAATCCCTTGCAAAATAGAAATCGAGAGGTTGAGTAATTAATTAGAGTTCGAATAGGATATAGACACTTCCATTTGCCTTCCGCCAGCTGTTTATACTCTGTATTCTTTCAATGTGTTGATTCAATTTGCTCTACCGATCATAATATATTTGATATAGGTTAATATCTCTGTAAATTTTCTTTTGTAATTCATGCATGCCTTTTAATTCAACTTATTTGTTAATTATTTTAATTTTTGATATTTCTGTCTATTTGAACCCCTGTTAGAACTTTGCATGTAAGTATATATGTGTTATTGTTAACGTGTATTCTTGTGTGAATGAATTTCGTTGCTGTAGATAGGTTTTCTTCGTCCCCCGTTTAAAATTCGGAGAATGATGGATGCAAAAGGGGTTTGTAAGGCGGTGACTCATCTGCCCAAGCCTGATGCTAACGGGATCAGCCACCATAATCACCGAAATGATCCTGATAAATCCAATGCTTTCATGAATGAAGCAAACGGTTTGAGTGAGGATCTTGTGGTTAATAAGGACATTGTTGAGTTGGATTTGAGTGTTTTAACTATTTATATGTTCACCTTTTTTAAATGGACGGTGAATATCTTTTGCTATGCATTATCTAAACCATTTACATGGAAACATTCTAATAATGTTGTTTCTATAACATTCTAGGTATGTTATACAATGTTATATTATTTCTACATGGACATTCCATAATACATCCTAAACTTTTGTTTGGTTTGAAAATTTTGATCGAGGTCCCAATTCCAAAGTTCAAGCCAAAATCGTAGATCATTATCAATGTGTCAAGCTTTAATATCTCAATTATATGGGTCACTTGATCTGCGCTTCACTTTTGAATTCACTGTTAATTTTTCGTTTTGAGAGTATGTTATAAGATTACAGAAAATATATTGATTTTTCATACTGAAAAACTATTTCTCAAAACAAAAAATCAAAACACGTTTGATTTCAATTTTATAAATCGTTCTATGACATTTTATAATGAATTTGATTATCGAGTAAAATAGAACGACATTATGCTAATATATTATCAAGTAATATTCACTTTACATTGTTGATGAATTTTACAATATTTTCTTCCGACTATAAATAAAATACAAATAAATAATAAATTGACTTCACAAAAAAAAAATAGAAAATAAAAATTTCCACAATAACACTTTGTTGGTGCTATTTGCGTCAATCATAAAGGCCCATTATAAATAATACGATTATATTAGATAAAAGGCCAAGTCAACTTTAAAACCCTAGCCCTCTTAATGCTCTAACCAAACCCTACATCATATTGTAGTCTCTTGCGCACCCACCCTCCTCCTCCCGCGTTCTCTCACAGATCGCCCAAAATGGTGAGCTTCACAAACTCATTCTCTGTTATATTATGCATATTTTTTTACGTATATTTCGATGATTGTATGCTGAGTATAGCTTTTAATTCCCTCACGAATTGTTAATAGCCGTTCAAGAGGTTCGTAGAGATCGGAAGGGTGGCTCTCGTCAACTACGGCAAGGACTATGGGAAGCTCGTCGTCATCGTTGATGTTATCGACCAGAACCGGGTTTGTTAAAATCTATTTTGGCCTTTTAATATTTACTGTTTATCTGCTTAAAATCAATTTTGTTCTTTTTCTTTGTATAGTTCTATAACAATTTGTCAAGGAATAGCGCTTTATGATTTCTCATTTTCTGTACCTTTTTATTACTTTCTGTATCGAGTCTTGAATTGATATTTACTCCTGCGTTTTTCCAATTACTGCCCAGGTTTGGGGAAATCTTATTCGTGTATTTTTAATCTCTAGGGTAATGAAGTTTATTGTGCTCGTAAATTGATTTTATTTGGGGCTTTTGATCTTCCTTTTTATCTTCAAAGGAATATAAACCACTTAATTGGCCTGTTGAGTGCTGACAGACAACAAGTGTAATGGGATTTGATTTATTAGCCAAAGCCTCGAATATATGACTTTTCTCGAACAATTTCAATTAACTTATGTGTCACACTCCCAATGTTCTAGTAGCACAATTTTCCTTAATATAATTCAATAGTTGGTTAACAGTCCATTCTGAGGCTTTGTTTAAAATATATAACAAGTGAGGTTCTTGTGATTGATCATGGGTCCATCATTAGAGCCTATTTGTCTAAGCTAAAAGTTACTCAATTTGTCAAATTGTGCTTTGGTATGCTTTTACAAGCATCTCAAGCACTCCCAAACATGCTCACGATTTTCAAAGTTGCTTTTTCGCTAACAAAATTTACTTTTCCAATAGGCAATAAGTAGCACGCATTCCAGGTAGCTTCCTTTTTCGTCTTTTCCAGTAGACTATATTTAATCTTCTTAAATATTGATGTGATCGTGGAACTTAACTATGCGAAATTTTTATTTGAATTGCCCTTCTGATTTACAAGTAGTTAGAATGTAATAATAGGTAGTTTAGTTCATGTTAAAGAAATTAAGTGAAAGTTCCGACTTTGAATCTGTTCATCGAACTATTTGTGAATTGGCAGGCTCTTGTTGATGCCCCTGACATGGTGCGGAGCCAAATGAATTTTAAGAGGCTGCAACTTACTGACATCAAGATTGATATCAAAAGGGTTCCAAAGAAGAAGACTCTTATTGCTGCAATGGAGGCTGCTGGTTAGTATTGAGATTTTAGAAAACCTTGCACACACTGATTATTTGACATCATGATATTGAAAATTTACAACTCCTGTGGCAGATGTGAAAAACAAGTGGGAGAACAGTTCATGGGGAAGGAAGCTGATTGTGCAGAAGAGAAGAGCCTCATTGAATGATTTCGATAGGTTCAAGCTAATGTTGGCTAAAATCAAGGTATGTTACGACTCATGGTAGATTATATTGATTTTCATTCACGCTTTCATGTGGAGGAGGATTTTGCCTTTGTATGCTCTCCATAAACAATAAATTTGTTTGATGTAGATTTCTTGATAATAGATTAATAGCTCTCTTCTCATCAACTACACTTTTTCCAATAAAATAATATTGTACATAAACCCAAAACAATTTCTTCTCTTCTAACCACACATTCTGTAAAAAATAAAATACTATTCAAAAAATTATAGATGGTGTTTGGCATCCATTTTAGTGGAAAAATGTGTTTTTGAATAGTGATTGATGGAAGAATGTGTGGTTAAAAAGTAAGGAGAACTTTAGGTTTATGTGTAATATTATTTTATTGATAGAATGTGTGGTTGAAATGAAGAAAGAGAAAAAGTATGAGAATGAGAATGAAAAAAAAATGGATGCCAAATGAGGGCATAATATTTCAAATAATGGGGGCCAAACAAGGACTAGATTTTGTGAAAAGTGATTTTTTTTAAAAAAAATATGAGCGTGGGGTTCAAACATGCTACAATCTCTCACATTAGGGTAATTAATTAGTGGGCCGCTCCCTAATGTGAGAGATTGTAAAAATTATTGGGAGAATCTGTATGGTTGAAAATGAGGTTTAAAGAATCTGTACCAAACATGGACTAAATGGATACTTATTTTGAACGTGGAGCTTTTCTCCTTTTTGTAATTTGAAAACAAAGAAAATAACTGAAAAGTAATTTTGGTTGCCTTTAAGCTTTGCGAAATACGATTGCTCTATTCTAATTACTTAGTATGAAGTTCTAACTGCTATTATTTTGACATTGCAGAAAGCTGGTGTTGTTAGGCAGGAGCTTGCAAAGCTTAAGAAGGAGATCACAGCCTGAGAAATTTTAATTTCTTGATGTTAAGATTTTCACTTAGATTTAAAAAATTGTTTTGGTTTATTATGGAAGTTTTCTTCTACTTATTGATGACTTTATGAGCACGTGGAAAATTGTACCTTTTGGGATCAATTCGAAATTCTAGGTGATTTTATCAAAGGGCAACAAGAACTCAAATTTCGGTTATACTTTATTTGTGATACCAGTTATTGTCTAATATTTTGTTTTTCATTCGGCACATTAATTTAATCATTAAAAGTGGTGGATAAATGAGTAATATTTGTGAATTCCACAACATATGGATGAGTCTGATTTTCAGTTCTTTTTCAATATGATATGAAATTATTTCCCACTAATAAAAAGTAAAAACTATGTACAATACGCCCAATTATTTATAGAGGGATCGACTTTAAACACTTAGGGCGTGTTCGGTAGAGATTAAAATTGGATTAAAATTCAATAAAAACTATATTTTCAATTTTAATTTAATTTTGAGCGGTACCAAACAAACTTTTAGTGATAAAATTAAATTATGTTAGTCAAGTTTGCAATCTGCTAACTATTCGATGAAGTTACCTAAAAACTAGGTAAATTCAAATTATGTACTTTCGTTTTGAGTGTTTAAATTTTATTCAATTGGATATACTTTATTTTATTCTAATGGGGGTAATTTCGTCTAATTTAGTTATTTGATTAAATCGATGACGTGATAATTAATAAATAATCATAATTTATTTCACTGAAATTGTAGCTATTTCATGCTAATAACTAACGCTCAAATGTGGTGATCATCGTTTATGGATCATCGATTACAATCTGTAAGATTGGACAAAGTGTAATCATCCAATTGAAATCAAGTTAAAATGTAATTACTTGATTGTATACGATTGAACAAAATTAATATACACTTACTTGATTAACACGCTAAAGTAAATATTATATTTCTCGTGAATTGAATTTACATGTATTTTGATCATATACGTCTTTAACTATATAAAAGAGAAATTAGGATTCAGCTTCATAACAATTAGTGTGATTTTTACTCCTCAATCTTCAATAGTGATATTTTGGATCTCTATCTGATTAAATTCATGAATCTTGGTTCTTGCGTGATGGAAACAATTTAAAATCGAACTTACACAAGGCAAATTTGTAAGTAGAGTGGGGCTCCTCACATGAAATTTTAATGATCTTCTCCTCCAAATTTAAGTTAGATGAAAGTTGTGTGCGATTTAAACCTTCACATTGATTAGTTTCATTATGCAGGGAATCATATTCAAATAAGTAAATAGATTGGGAACTCAAAACGTCACTTTTTTTTAAATGTAAAAGAGCCAAATCACACTTATTGAGAGGTTTATGCTTTGAAGATATGGATGCCAATGTGTTGAGTCAAGCCAACCAATGTATCCAAATTTTAGACTTGGCTCGATTGAGCTCGGACATTTTGGCACATGAGTTGAGCTTGTCTTGTTGTCCAAAAGAAAGGATGGACATTTTTTCCCGAAATCGATGGAACCGGACTAGAACCAGACAGAATCGATCGTTTGGTCCGATTCCTCTACTAAATGGGTCAATTTTGAGACCATACGTCGAGAATCGGTTAATTTCGGTCCGGTTCTTGGTATTGCCTTGAGAACTGTAGTGAATTCGATTCTCCCGAATTTCTCTTTTTGCTTGTAGCAAGATGCACTAGATATTTGAACACTAGACCCGAAAATGATCTCAAGTTACAATTTCATTTTTTCATACGTTTCTTCTTTTTTCCTTTAATGGGTAATCAAAATTAAAATCTAAATAATTTACGAATTCATAGTTTTAATGCAACTCAAAAGAAAAAAAAAATGTATTTTTAGTTCAATATTTCATAATAATTCAAATTTCTAATTGAATCAAAGTAATTGGCTATCAAGAATTAAGATCTTTGAAAATTACTAAAGATAATCGTGTTAATGTATATGAATTTTCGTAAGAATTATTTTTCGATCGAGATTTTATCATTTATGACGTGATCCATAGTTTTTATTTATTTATTATAATTTTTTTAAAGTTGATCTTGAGCTTTGGAGTAAACTTTTGTTTGTTGTTTTGTTTAACTGATTTTTCGTATTGTTATATCACAAGACCGACAATTGATTTCACACTCTATTTTATTTTCAGTCTCGCAAGTAGTTTTATACTTTGTTTTTATAATTTTTTTAATATAGAGAATCGATTGGACCAAATCGAAATCGGTTGGTTTGGTTCCGATTCAATTTTATAGTTGAATATAAAACCATTTGTTCGATTTCTAATATTTTCATAGGAAAAAATAAAAAATAAGGTGTTTAAATTTCTAAATTCA
>CAIGRQ010212170.1:0-10574 GCA_903798375.1 Fraxinus sp. D2006-0159 | reverse complement strand
AGAAAGGAACAAGAAAGTACTCCACGGTCCAATGTCCATATACCCAGAATAAATAGAAAAACCAATTCGAGAAAATTTGATCACACGTTACACACCTAAAAGGGAGAATGGCGGACTCGGGACTTCGGCATTTCGATAGATGCAGGGGCGGACTGATTGAAGAAGAACAGGTTACAGGGCGGACTTCGACGATTTTCTTTTTGAACACTTCAGCGGTAAACAATTTCGGTTGACTCAGGCGAATTCAAATTGGAAGAGAATCTGAAAATGAAATGAAGAAAGTCAAAAACCGTGCATAGGTATTAGGTATAGGGTTTGGGAATTGGGTTTAATTTTGTCTAAATAACAAAGTGGGTTTGACCCTGAGCAAATGGGAATAGGGTTGGAGCCTGGAGGGTTTTCAATTGGGCTACTGGGTTGGAGGGTATTCAAATGGGCTAAGTGTAACGATAAAAATAAAAAATAAAAAATTGTGGGGTCATTTGACCCCACATGACCCCATGTGGATCCGCCCCTACTTTTGGGTAAACCTGTTAATGATTATCAAATTGTCCAACATCATGTAATATTAGAAGAAAAAATCATCTTGTGAAGACTATTGCTAATGAATTACAAATAATATTTTCTGATGTAGGTATGTTATGTGAAACGAAATTAAATTTAGAACAAAGAGAATCTAAAAGTTGGTAGTGTTGTAAGATAATCTATCTTTATAATGGATTGTGACGAGCTTGACTTGCCCGTGACCTTTTTATTTTTATTTTGTTTTCTAAAATTTAGTTAAGAAAGCCAAAAATTAGAAAAGGCATTGGCTCGTTGGCCCAATAGGTCCAACGCGAAGTGTACTGGTTCTCACACATTCCTACATAGATAGTGCTAGGCATTGTGCTTTCTACACAAATTGTGTTTAGTCACCTCAAAGCAAGCTTATTAGGCTGATCGCCCATGCATACTAGCCCAATCCAAATCTTTGTTAAGAATAAACACTTGGAGCAAATAATGAGCAATTCCATTCACTATCAAGTGGCAATTATATAGAATAAATTGGAGTAACATTGATAAACTAAAATACAATGATTTCACTTTAAAATAAATTAGAACACTGTTCGCTTGAAAATATACCGCAAGTGTACGGGTCGCGTACAAGTAATAAAGTAAACTTTTAGAGTCCGAAATAACGATCTCTCGAGGAATGACTATTTAATTGTACAAGAGTTGAACTAGTTCTAGCAATAGAAATACACACAATTCATTTTGAGATTTTTTTTTTAAATAAGAATAAACAATTTATATATAAAAATAACTAAAGATAACAAAGTTAACTTAAAATAAACAAGGTTCAAATTTGAGAAGAGTTGGGAGGTTGAAATGGTTGAGATTCACGATTTCACTTCAACATCATTTAATCAATTTTCACTAAGCAAATTAGCAAATAACTTATTTCCTATGTTAGACTCGATTCTCCTAATTTAGCCAGTTACCTCTCTCGAGCGTCAAATTAGCTCTAATTAATTAAGTTAATTTACTATATCTCTATGTCGATTAAAGCTCAATGAATTACATTAATTCGTTATGAAAATATCTCAAAGGGTCACCTAGGGGTTAATGGTATATCTCTATCCATTACACATTACATAAACCTAGAGATTCTACTATTTGGTCTAAAATGTACAATCTTCTCTCGAATGATGCACAAATCACTAAACACATNGAACCCAGGACATTTGCTATTTGGTCTAAAATGCATAATATCTCTCAATTATTATACACTTCACTCAAAACAATCATTTAATGGCCAAATAAATGAAAGAAAATCAACACAATAACAAACAGACATGAAAATAAGCAACTTTAACTCAAAATGCAAACATTGAAATCAATCAAATTAGGTTAAGCTACATCAATTGCACAACCTCAATAAGTTTAGTTCATTGTATAAAAAGAGTGAAAATGATGAAATTTAGAATAATACATTACAAAGTGAACAAATCAAAGACTAAAATTCAATGTAAAGAAAGGAACCCGTCCCTAGAATGAAATTCTTGAAGTGTTGCTCTTGATTTTAACCCAAAATCTCCACATTTCTTGTTTTTCTCCTCTTCTTCTTGGTGAAGAACTGCCTGTTCTTCGGATTCTACAGGAGATAAATGATTCCACAAAGCTAGGAGTTGTTGCAGGAAGGCAGAATCCATGAGAGCTTTGGCAATTGCAGCTGGAATCGGTGTAGGAGCACAGAATTCAGGAGAGCTGTCTAAATTGCAGTCAGAAGATCAGCTAGTACGTGTCGTCGTCTAGTCTGGTGAACTGTAAGTTATGAATTGTTTATAGTGGATTGTTGACTGGCAAAGTGCCTGAAATTTTACCCAGTTGGGGTTTCTCTGTGATCATTCTTATGTTTTTACTGCTTTACTTAATGATTATATCAACTGCGGTATTTAAACATATGATCAAACTGACTTGATTGAATAATCATCTAGAGATAATTAATTGGTGACTTGTTGCTAATTAATTATTAATGATTATATGAACTGCGGTATTATAGGATTAAATTGACTTGATTGAATAACCATCTAGAGATAATTAATTAGAGACTTGTTGCTAATATATTAATAATTCTAATTCCACATAAAATACGTATTCACCTACCTCTAGGTATTATTAAGGTCGAATTGCGTAAATTTCATGCATGGATTGAGATAACTTATTAATTGCGTAGGCATTATCAGGTCGGGTGACGAGTAGATAATGCGGAGTGCCAATTACTTGGTAGTATTTTGTTGTATCATGGAGTGTTGTGCTATTTGTAAGCCTAAGATTAGTAATTGCACACATAGGTGCTTGGTTCGATGCATGCTTGTTTTGTGAATAAGATCAAGTAGATATCGATGTTGAGATAAAAATAAACCACGAGTAGTAAAAATAACATCAACACCAAAGAAGAATGATAAGGCAACCATATCCTAATTAGATAATCAGTGACCAAGTTGGGCAATGAATTGATTGATTCCAAAGCTATATATGAAAATGATATCATCCAAATATCATATGTTGGAAAAATACTAATTTATCATGTGTGTTTGCATATGTAATTAATTATACATAAAGGATATCTTAAAGTTGAATCCATTTAAAGTGATCTCATAAGAAATTTAAGTTATTGGCCTTTGAGAATCTAAATAAAGTGTAGGCTAAATATATGTAAAGACTGAATCCATTAGAATTGTATTTAACGATGTGCCGAATACATGTGAAAACTATAAATAGAGTTATAGTTCCCAATTCATATATGATTCTCATTTTTTGTGTCATCTCATCAACACAAGAATACAAGAGAAAACATATTGAAGAAGAAAATCCACAATCTATAATCAAGAATAGGAAATCAACAATCAAGAAGAAGGAATGGAGACAATCAAAATTAAGGAGCAAGAAGCCAAAGTGAATAACAAGAACTCAAAAATCAAAAGAGATAATAGTCAAGATTAAAGATTAAGAAACTAAACATGAAGATATTGTAGTTGATCCTCAAAATTCAAGATCAGGAATCAAGGTCCAATAATAAGGAATCATTCTCAATAAATTAAGATATGTTTTGCATTTAATAATTCTCTTAGAACATCTTGCCAAAAGTAATTAGGTTTTCAAGTTCTTAGGATTTAGAGTTTCATAAAACTCTAACAAGTGATATAAAAACCAACTCAACGTTAAACTATTGAGAATAAATAAAGAATTTTAGCTTGAAATTTATACTTGGATTTCTCAATTTTGGAATGTGAATTTCAAGCCATAAATTTTAAAATTTTGGATTTTTTGGGAAATTTTTGAAAATAGGATGTACAAGAGCAGTCGGAGCATTGTAGCATAGCATCTGGCATTGCAACACCTGAGGGCTGTCCCCTTGCAGTGCGACAATGTTGCGGCGCTCAATTTGGGAGCTGCAACGCCCGAATTCTATCTATTTTTTGGAAACAAAAACAAAAATAAAATAAAGGGCAATCAAATTCCAATCATAGTATTAAAGTTTCTTTCAGATTACTAATTTTCAAAGATAGATTGATTGAAATAATATATTGCCAAAGTAAACTGTCTTATCTACATTGATTTATTTGGAATATTACGAAGATTGTTTGTACATAATTCATGCGGGTATTGACCGACATTTGGCCGAATTATTTAAATGTCTGTTGTAATAAATATGTGATAATTATAAAGTTTCTTTTGTGTGAGCATTGAGTCGGTCCAAAGATAGACTTAATGTTTGACATGGTTTACTATCAATATTTGATTACTACATCAAAAGTACCACTTACAAGTTGATATTTATGTCCAAAGACTACATGTTGTGCCGGATCTCTTGTGATATGGGCCACCATCATTTGAATTTATTGATTGCTCAATATGGATTTCCATGTGAACATGTTAATTAGGTTTAAGTTCTTTATTCAATTAATCCATCTACTTCTACAATATGTTTCAACATCAATTCAATTTCTGTGCTTGAGCAAGAGTTTAAAGGCTGGAAAGAGAATGTTTGTATTATTCTTGGTAGCATGGATCTAAACCTTGCGTTAATGACTAAATGTTTCACTACTCTTATGGATAAGAGTTCCGCTAATAAAAAAGGACTTGGATAAGTGAGATCGTTTAAACTGCATAAATCCTACGATCATGAAGCGTGAAATTCAAGCAACATTCAGTGGCGCTGTTTCCGATAAGGTAACTACTGCCAATGAATTCTTTAAGAAATTGAAAGACACTTTGCAAAAAAGGGATAAGGTAGAACCAGTACGCTTCTAGTGAACTTGGTTTCACTGAAGTATAAAGATAAAGGAAATATACGGGAGATATCATGGAGATTTTTCATCTTAAACTATTAAATCTCAAGTTGTCTCTTCATTTAGTTTTGATTTTTATTCTTGCACAATTTGGCTAATTTAAAATCAATTACAACTGTCAAAAGAGAAAGTTGACGCTTAATGAGCTCATTTCATATTGTGTGTAAGAAGAAGAAAAACTAAAGTAAGAGAGAACTGAAAGTACTCACTTGACAAGTACCTTTAAGGACGAGTTAAAGAATAAGAAAGCTGCATTTGTTTCAGTTCAAAAGAAACAACAAAATCCGGAAGAAGATAAATCTTCTAGCTATTATTTTTGTGAAAATCTAGAACACACGAAGAGAGACTGTACTAAATATCACGCTTGGCATGTTATGAAAATTACACTTCTCAATTTGTTTTGTTTTGTTTTGAGGTTATTTTAGTTTCAATACCAAGATACATTTGGTGGATAAATTCTAGTGTCACTATTACGTAAGTGTGTCTATGTAAGGTTGTCAAAATAGTCAAAAGTCAATTGATGCTAAAAGATTCATCTATGTGGGGGCAATGACAAGTCAGTTAAAGTGAGACTATATAGAATTTTAAGATGAAATTTGATTTCTATTTCTATATTGGACAAATTCGATTACTCTTTTTTCATGTGTAAATAATCAATTTACTCATTTTCATAATTCAAATATTGTGGGTACCAATTATTTATCTGGTTATAATAACACATGTTTTCTTAATACGGTTGCCTCTTATAAAGAAACATTACACGTGAATTCACGTAGTATTAAACATAAATTAACTAATGAAAATCTTGCTTCGTTACAACACAAATGATTAATTCACATCTCTCAAAGGAGAATTAAAAAGTTTGTGTTAGAAGAAATTATTGATCTCCTTAATTTTTCAGACTTATGTATTTGTGTTAATACATACTTAAGTATGTGTTAATTTTATTAAGGGAAAACAAATAAATATAAAGAGATTAGGTGTCATAAGGCTTTAGAAGTCTTAAAGCTAATTCATATAGATACCTACAGGTCATTTCCTTTGGCTTCTTGGAATGGTCAATTGTCATTTATTACGCTCATAGACAATCCTTTTCGTTATATCTACCTGTATCTCATTCATGAAAAATCTCAATCACTAGACATGTTCAAGGCTTATAATGACAAAGTAGAAAATTAACTCAGCAAAAGAATAAAATACATCAGATATGACCATGTTGGTTAATACTATGGCAGATACGACAAATTAGGATAATAATGTCCAATGCCTTTTTGCTAAATTTCTAGAGAAATGTAAAATCGTCCCACCATACACCATGACAAGGTCCCCTAGCATGAATGGTGTTGCTGAAAGACCTAGTAAAAAGTATGATTAGTCATTTCACCTTACCAGAATCTTTCTAGGAAGAAGCACTAAATACTACAACTTAAATTCTCAACAAAATTCCAAGTAAAACAACTGTTAAGGGGTTACAAAATTTTAAAGATCCCACTACTAGATCAATTTTTGAAACAAAAAATGTTTGATTCTTTAAGAATATAGAGTTTGCAGGGAGAGATAAAAGTTTTAAGATTAAGGATTTTGTTTTGAAGAAGAATATGTATATTTTTTTTTTTTGATGCAATTGACAATGATAAGGACTAAGGACAAATTCTTGTTCTAGATCATGTTCAGAAAATAATTTTGGATCAAGACAATATTACAAAATTTTCTATACACAATCAAGAGATTGTTCAAAAAAAAATAAATCAACAACCTCAAGAACAAATACCATTAAGAAAATCCACTATAAAAAGAGAAAAGGCAATTCCAGATGATTTTATGTCTTTCTCCAAGAAAATAAGGATTTCATGCATTGATGGAAGAAGAACTGATCAATCAACTTTCATCAAGTCATGTAAAGGAATTACTCTCAAAAGTGGATTGATGCCATGAATAAGGAGTATAAGTCTATACAAGACAATAAAGTTTGAGATCTTGTCCCATTAACAAATGATATTAAGAAAATCCACTATAGAAAAGAGAAGGGCAATTTCGGATGACTTTATAATCTTTCTCCAAGAAAATAAGGTTGACATTGGATTGATTGAAGAAGATCTAATCAATCAATTTTCATCAAGCTATGCAAATGAATAATTCTCAAGAGTGGATTGATGCTATGAATAAATAGATAAATTTCATAAAAGACAATAACGTTTGGAAACTCACCCCATTGCATGAAGGTGCAAAACTCATTAGTTGTAAATGAATATTTAAAAGTAAGAGGGATTTGAAGGGTGATGTGGAGAGATATATGAATCATTTTTGTTGCAAATAGCTTTAGTCAAAAGGAATGCATGACTTAAAAGACATTCTCTCCGATTTCTACGAAAGATTCTTTGGGACTATTATGAAACTTGTGACACATTTTGATCTTAAGCTACATCAAATGGTTTAAAAACTAAAGAAACTATCTTTGGGCTCAAGCAAGCTTTCCATCAATGGTATCACAAGTTTCATCAAATGATCATCTCGTTTAATTTTGAGATGAATGGAGTTAATGGTTGCGTATATCAAAAGTTCAGTAGGAGTAATCATATTTTTTGGTATTGTATGTCGATTACATATTGCTTGCCTTCAATGATATCTACCTATTGCACGAAATCAAGAGATTTCTATCATGAAATTTTGAAATGAAAGATCTTGGTGACGCCTATTTTATGTTAAGGATACAGATACACTAGGATCGTTCTCTGGGTATTTTTGGATTATCATAAAAGCGATATATCGATAAGATTCTTAATAGACTTGGGATGTGAGAATGAAAACCAGGTGATACCCTTATTGGAGACAAGTTTAATATCAATCAGGATAAACTTAAAGAAAAAGAAATACAAAAAATTTCCTATGCTTCAGCATTTGGAAGTTTAATATATGCTTAGGCTTGCATATATTAAGATATAATATTAATTGTTGGAATGCAAAGAAAATATTTAAATAATTCTGAGATGGATATTTAAAAAGTAGCTAGGTAGGTTATTCGGCATCTATAAAGAACTAAGAATTACATGATCACATACAAGAAATCAGACCAATTGGAGTTCATTGGATATTCTGATTTTGAACATGGAATATGACTGCAAAATTTTGTATATTGCTCATATAGGTGTTGCATCTTTTGATGATATGCCTGTTTAGTGGGTGTTTGTATTTAGATATATCTGTTTTAGACACATAATTTTGTCCATGGATATTCAGTTTAATTCAGAAATAAAATATTCAGTTAAGTTTTCACTCTGATTAATTTTTTTTTTTTCTGGTTTGATCTTATTAAAGTATAAGGTATAATCATATGAAAATATGAATGTTTGGATCACATTATATGTAATTTTCATGCTACATATTTATATTTGATATATATCATTTGATTGTGTTAATATACATGATCATTGAGAGTTTAGTTATGATACTTGTAACGAAAACCGCTTTGAACCTATATTGACATAATTGATGGACGAGATTGTTCGAAAATGCTTTTGATTATGATAGCAAACTTTTTTATCTCATAAGGTTATACACATTTATAATGTAACAAATGTGTCCCAATTGGAAAATTGTTGGGAAAATATTAATTTTTCATATATGTCTGCATATGTAATTAATTGTGTATAAATGTTATCTTAAAATTAAGACCGTTTAAAGTGATTTGATAAAAAAATTTAAGTTATTGGGCTTTGGGTATTTAAATGAAGTGTGGGCTAAATATGTGTGAAGGTCGAATCCATTAGGGTTATACTTGACAATGGACTGATTACATATGAAAAATATAAATAGGGTTATGATCTATATGATTCTAATTCTTTGTATTATCCCATCAACACAAGAATCCAAAAAAAAAAAAAATATATTGAAGAGAAAGATCCAAAATCCAAAATCAAGAATAGGAAATCAACAATCAAGAAAAAGGAATCTAGACAATTAAGATTATGGATCAAGAAACCAAAGTCAATAACAAGAATCAAAAGAGGCAATATTCAAGAATCAAGATTAAAAATTAAGAAACCAAACATTAAGAGATTGTAGTTGATCTTCAAAATTCAAGATCCAGTAGTAAAGAATCATTCCCAACGAATTAAGGTATGTTCCACATTTAATAATTCTCTTGGTGATTTGACTCGAAGATCTTAACAGTTCTTAAAATTTAGAATTACATAAAATTCTAACATCATCCACATACATACGAAAAAATATTCTACAGTTATTTGTGTCATAAATTAATAAGGATATGTCAGTACGAGAGTTTGTGAAACCTTGAACAAGAAAAAAATATTGAAGTTCATTATACCAAGCATGAGGGATTGTTTCAGTCCATATATGACTTTTCGAAGATGGCAGGCATAGTGTAGAAAATTATGATTAGTAAAACCCAGGGGTTGGGACATGTATACATTGTTAATGAGGGTCCTTAAAAAAATGACATTGTTAACATATAACCGATGAAAAGACAAATTATAAGTCTCTGCAAGGCAAAAAAATAAGCTTAATAGTGATTGCATTGATTATTGGATGGAATGTCTTGTGGTAGTGAGCCCAGGCCTCTAGTGGAATTCAATTGTTACGATGCTAGCAGAAATATCGTAGTTTACTAACTAAGTTCGACCTTACGTGCGGAATTACACTAATTAAAGTAACAAGTCACTTTTAATTAGTTTCAAGATTATTAAGCATACAATCCAATTTCCTAAGTTGAATTACCACAGTTGTATGCTTAAACAATGATATGAAAGTGTTTTGCAATTGTAGCACACTCAAGCAACCTTATGAAAGTCGTCCCAGACATCTGTATTTATAGTGGGGATGCTTAGGTGTCATGGGCCATGTAAAACTCGTCAAAATCACAAATTAGTTCTGACCGCATAAATATGTCACTCGAGCGAAGGAGCCTGTCGCTCGAGCCGAAGGTCTGTCGCTCGAGTGATGCTTGGGCGATAAGTGGGCGACAATTGTTCTGTTTCTGTCACTCAAGCGACGCCGAGATGATAAGCTAGCGAAATTTCGGCGTCTTTTTTTTCTTGTTTCCAAACTCGAACTCAAACCCTAGGCTACCTAACTCAACAATACAAAATTATACTTCACTCTTTGACTTTTACACTTGTTCAATTAAGTTTTTTTTTGTTCACGAAATTGTCAATTACAATGGAACCATTAGGTTTTTGTTAATACAGAAGAATCGTTTACAAACAAAAAAAATTGGGATTTGAGGGGTGAAACTAGCTGCCAAGTTCTATTTTTTAACCGAGCATCAAACTCCCCGTAAATAGCTTTATGCTATAAGAGGCGTTTGAAAGCATTAGAGTGAGAGGTAGGTTCGAAAATGTCAAAAACAATTGTGGCTTTAAAATTAAGTTTTTGGGTCAGCTTTCAGATTTTGTTTTTCTTATGTGCAATCATAGGATGTGTATTGGTTGGTTGGGTAGGTAGGTACGTGTGATGGATTGGGGTAATTGGGTTTCGTACAAAAGGCGAGAGGAGATGGTTGGGATATGAGGTTGAAGCATCAGCGGTGAATGTAACGACCCGGGTCCCACTTAACGGGCTGTCCTAGCCATTAGATTGACGACGTACTGTTCCCACTGCACTAACATGGGTCTTTTCAGCGTACATTGTCCTCACTCGCACGCTCACCCAGAAAACTTTCCAGGGTGTCACCCATCATGAAATTGCTCCAAGCCAATCACGCTTAATTGTGGAGTTTCTAAC
>CAIGRQ010212157.1:0-12344 GCA_903798375.1 Fraxinus sp. D2006-0159 | reverse complement strand
CCTGTGGATTCAAAATTGATTTTTCAATATAGTTTCTTAACCTAGAGAGATTCGAATAGTATTGAATGGGGGAAGATTTCCTTTCCTAAAACATTTCTTTGATAAGTGTATAATTCAGAAATATGGCGTTGCTTACTGCCCGTCAAGCATTACATTAGCTTTCCCTTATATGATGAATTATAAATAAATATACCTCTACCGTAGTTGCATTTTCATATATGCCCCCGCCCTCACCTTATATGCTCTATTCCTAAATCCACTACCAGTGGTAGTCAAGTCTGGTTCTAGTTTCATTCTCAAAAAGCTTTCATTACAGTGTTAATCTTTCAGTTCCTTTCATTCATTTTGTAATCAAGACTTTATAAGAACAAACTAACCCATTCGTAATATTTAAACTTTAAGCAATTTTCCAATCAAATAGGATGCTCCCATCACAGATATCCTTTAAACTACCTCTTTGGCTTCTTCCATGAGTTCTTGTCCCAGCTTCTTCAATAATAATGTAGTCTTCGGTGTAGATTTCCACAAAAGCATCTGCTGCTGCGTGCTAGGATGAGTGAATGCCAAGGAAGATTCTGTTACCTTTTCTCTAGAGCAAGAAAATCCATCTGTTCGAACTAAGAACATCTCAGCTTTCTTTCTTGACTGCACTCTCACAACACCAGTTGCAGAAGCGCACATATTTCCTTCAAGGGTTTCCAAGCTTTCATCATCTGATGATAAGTAGTCACTGTTGCTCTTATTCTCTCGAGTAACCATCGTTGACTTGACATTCTTATTTAGCTCAATGCTTGTACTAATACGACCATCTTTCTCGCCTGAAGCGTACTCTTTACTACTAATTGTTCCATTGGGAAGAGGTGTTGGGGTGACAAAAGAATTATGACTCTGATATGGCCCATAACTAGCAGGGGTACTCTGGGGCTTCGAAGATGACATGTTACCGTTAAGTGATCTGTTCACAATATCTTCTTCCTTAAACCTGGAATTAGTGGTAGTTTCTTCTCTCAAGACTGTCCTATTGCAGTTATATCTTAAAGCAGACAGCATCTCCAATCTTCTGCGTTCGTATATAAAATATGTTCCAGGTGAAATCTTCTTATTCCTGAAAAACTTGGTCATTTCTTTTCTGGAGAAAACATCCATAGGAGGTAGCTGAGACTCTAGTGGTTTCACATTGCTGTAGAAGTTTATTACTGGTTCTAGTTCACCATTTATTTTTGGTAATGGGGTAGCCTGATTGGTTGTTCTGGTAATATAGGCTCCATTACTGCTCCGTGATTGGGTTTCTGCAGTTGACGAGGCTTGACTAATAAATCCTTCATGGGATCTAGAAGATTTATCAGATTTCTTTGAGATGGACCCATTTCCATCGTCGAACGTTGTGTTCTCTTTGAAGTTTGAAACAAAGTCTGTCTCTTCTATTATTTTAGCATCTGGAACTAGAATGTCAGTGGGGCTAACTCGCTGATTAGAGACAAACCGAGATGTGGCACGATCCATGTATTGCCTCCACCTAGACACTATGGCAGAGGTTCTCTGCCTCCCTTCCTTACTATGTAGATAAATGGGCTTTTTGCTCGAATCTGACACCAAAGTGGAAAACTTCTCAACCTGCTCCATTGAAGGTGAAGTACCAACTTCGACGGGAAGTTTAATCAGCTCGATCTTTCCAAACAAAATAGCTTCATCTAATACCATTTTGTAGAAATTGTCCTTTATAGTCTCTGCCCGGAGATCCACGATTGTTTTGAATCCTTTCTCCAACAGCCACTTCAAGCCTTCTTCTGTCACCTGGCTACCTTTCCAAAAAGCAACCTCTTCATTTCCCGACTGAATTTCTTCTTTTGACGTGGACAAGTAAATAGGACCCCAGTTTGCAAACAATGTCTGACAAGGGTGATTGTCCCCTCGGGGAAATCCAGAATCGTAACACACGTTTTTTAGCCTTTGCAACTTTCTCCAAACATTTACACTTCGAGCATCATCTGGTGTCAAATAATTCTCAAGAGCAACATGCAAACTCTCGCAATAACTTTTCATCTCACCCCTAAAAATAGCAAGTGGAGGAAGGTTATCATCCATTACTTTTTCCTGCACATCCCGATATGAATTCATGATGGAAGATCGCCCTGAGAGGACATCATCTCTTCCTTTATTCAGCAGGCATACCATGCAACCTAGGACAGAAACTATTTTATCTTCCAATAAAGGTTTGTCTTCTGATGACATGTCGTATGAAACGCTGCACTCACCCGTCGCTGGATTACATAACGTGTCCATTAAAGCATTATGAAACTGTTCGGCTGCCCTAAAGATTCTACAGTAAGCCTCAACCTCTGCAATATCCCCCGGAAGTGGTCCAACCAAAGGCAACTGTGACATATAACATTAATAAAACAATTTTCAAATTTGTGAAGAAAACACCCATTTATAGTAAAGACAAATCAAATTATTGTCCTCCATTTGAACAGGCATTATAGAACATCTATAAACTCTCATCAAAAAATAATTAAGCATACAAGAAATTACTAGTATCACAACAAGATCAAATCAAGAAAATGAGAGCGGCACAATATTCCCAATATTATTTATTCATGGGAATTATTTTACATATAAATCTTGCAATGATTAGCTAATTTTTGAGGTATCACTAAAATTAATTGATTGCCAGTACCCATTTTACTATTTATAATTTAATTACATCAAGAACAAGTAATTGTGTAATAATTAAGCCATTTATTATCCTTTCATCAAAACCCAAAACACAAAGATTATAATTCATATACCAACTGTATGTAAGTCGAAACATTTATATTTACATTTATAATTTTCTAAAAAGTAGTAAAAACAAACAAACAAAAAACTGACCTTGGAGTCCAAACCAATGTTCACAGATAAGGAGTTGGACAGTTCAGCACTGGCAACAAGCTTGAAACGACGCCGTCCCAACCATTTACTCTTCTTCTTCGGCAACATAAACTCGCAGCCTGACCCAGTCCCGGACCCGAATCCTGGTGAAATCTTGATACAACTGAGCTGATGGAAAAACACCCCGGTTACACAGACCCGATTCATGCGGAAGTGGCATGGGCAAATATAATTGTTACTGTAATTGTAATAACTGTAACAAGACGTCGCCATGCCAGATGCCACAATCAAATTTAAAAATTATTGGGCATACAATTTATCTATATAATCAGAATTCAGTGGATGCAATTTAATTGCAAATGTATTTAGTTTACTTGTTGGGGTTAATCTCTTAGTCATAAAACATACTAATTTGGCTGTGTTTGAATTTGGATATGCAGAAGAGGAGAATAATTGTATGGATAGCATCGATAGAGAGTTGTGGGGCAAATTGGGTTATGGAAAATTGGATTTTTGTGTGGCAGATTTTGGGTTTGCCATTTGTTCTTTGCTATTTGAGTTGATAATTTCTGTTTTGTAATTTTCCCTTTTCTTGGTTTGGATTACTTTTCTGTGTTTGATTGGATGAATCATGATAGAAATGTGTTTAGAAAAATATCTATAAAATCAGAAATATCTATAATTTTTTTTTTAAAACCACATATTTTTTTTTAAAAAAAAAGAATTATTTTTCTTTCAATAAATATCTTACAAATATGCTCTTATAACAATTTTTGTTATTCTTTTTTATAACAAATTCAATAATTTCCACTGGTAATAAGTTGGGTTAAATGGTCGTCGACATCACCGTCCACACCACCGTTACCAATTGTAACACATTGTTACAAGTATAATAAAAGTAAAATTGTGCCAAACTTATAGTACAAAGTCTTACGCCGTCGTCACACAACTTCAAACTATCGTACAATCACAAACCACCAAAAAATGGAAAAAAAAAATGAAGGTTGAAGGGAATTATGAACATATACTTAACTTGAAAACAATCGAGAAAACCAAGATTAAAAACTCCTCAATCGAAACATCATTGCAGAGATGCTGCAAAAGTGAAATAGTTTCATATTCTTAACCAACTTTTTGTTTTAGATTTGAAAATATGGAGATGGTTGGTGTCAATGGCTGTGGTCACAATGGCACAAGACGATGGTGAGATGGTAGAATAAAATCGACTAATATTATAAAAAGTTTTTTTAGAAAAGTATTGCTAATATTTTTTTTGACTAAATCAAGAATAATGAAATGAATAATTGATATTATTTTTATTTTTATTTTTTGTAGAATATTATTTTTCTTTATGAAATTCATTTTTAAACGTACATTATTCCTCACTTTTTTTTACATAAAAGTATTTTTTATTTGACTCTGCTATCAAAAAAAAAAAATTGCATCTTCGAACTACCTACTAACATTGAACAAATACCATCCAATACAAGACAATTCTAAATAGCTGATTGTTCAATAGCAATGACTTATTCTAGAACATAGACTATTCTAGACGTGGACTCATAGATTTGCTTAATTACAATAATAAGAAGTCCAAACCAAAGTAATGAAATCGTCCAAATTAAGCTTATTTAACAACAATTATGTCGACAATCTCGTTCGACGGATATTTAATACGAAGTCTTACGTAAATTAATTTTTTTATAAAAAGTAACCAGTTGCTACTTTGTTGTTAATCCGTCAATAATATAGCAATGGAAGTCGTTCATCGTTAGAATAGTGATAAAAAAACAAATTAACAATGTAATGAGTACAATCTAAATCTCTTAACAATATCCGTCGAGAACAAGCCTTGTGCTAGCAACCACAGTAATTCTAACTTTAACGGCCTATGACCGTTTGGTACACATTATTTTCAAAATAATGTATTTTTTTGGTTGATGTGATGGAGAATATGTGGTTGAAAAAGAAGGAAAGTTATTGATGAGATGAAAATTATTATTTTATTGAAGAATGTGTGGTTGAAAATGAGTAGAAGAATGAGAATGAAAAAAATAATGTGGATTAAACAGGGTTTTGCGGGAAAACTTCATGGTAAATCCTATCCGACTGCTCCCCAATGCGACGTCCAAATTAAGAAAAACACCATATTACTTTATAAAATGAAATCAGCAATCAAACTTATCTAACACACTGCAATGTCATGCACAAACGATTAATGTAAATTTTTTTATGTAAGTTTAAGAACAGAAGAGTGTCTGAATTATTTCTTGTCTCGATCAACCAGCAACTGTCCCTCTCATCCAAATGCCTAGAATCACACTGCATATTCAAATTCAAAAATGCATATTAGTATATGTACAACTATAGGAATCCTAATGTCTCAAAATCCCTTTAAAATGTTGGTCACACGTGTGTAATACTCTAATCAAGATTATTTCAAGAATATGATCCCAACTTTATGCTAATTGGTGGTAACATGAACACATACTAATGACTTGTTTGGTATACTCGAGTTAACTTGATAATATTGAAAAGGTATAAAACCTTAACAATTTTACGATGCAATACTATGCATGATACATACTCTGAAAGTTCAAAGCCGAGAAAAGTTGAAAGAATTGTGCAAAAAAATGGTTCTTCGTACCGTAGGGAAAGCCTTGCAGGCCGGATTCTTGAAGGTTAGGGTGGGTAGGCTGGAGGCGGTAGGAGTGTGTATCAAGAGGTACAGCACCAAGTTGAAGAATAGGCATAGCACTTACAGACGGATGCAAATCTTGTCCAAAAATTTGAAGCTGATTCAACAAAGGCTGCTCTTCCAGCAATTTGAGTTCTGTCATTGCCTGTTGTTGATGCTGATGCTCCATTGCTTCTGCTTGCCTCTGAATGTGATTGTTCATCAGCTAATCAAGAAAAGTTGCAGTTTCAGTGAAATCTACCTCCGATAACAAAAAATTCCAATTATAACGAACTTTTGAGTTTCCCAATGGAATGGGATAATAATTTAAATCCCAATCATGTGCATTTAAATTATGAATGACTGGGAACCAATTCAAAACATCAAACAAATTATATGAGACAGAGTGCTGTGGATGCAGTTTGTAAATGTTAGAAATAATCTAAGATTAAAATTTACCCAATGGTAAATATCTTGGTTTTCCTTCTCCAGCAAATTTTCCTAAAACAGCAGCATAGAGAAATAGTTAAACAATAAAAACTCGTGCGCGCACATACACACACACACAAAGAGAGGTAAATCCCAAATTACCGTCGTCTTCAGATTTTGAAGTTGCTCATCCAGTAGCTGAAACTGAAAACAAGTACATATATGCAGCAAATAAGGCTTATGACAAGAATCTATAATTTTAATATAAGTTCTTTTGTAAAGAAAAGACAGATGATCCAGATACCAAATTGTTTTTAAGTAGGCATAACAAATATTCAGCACAAAATAGTTAAACAAATCAACGCCGCAACAAAAACAAGGGATACTAAATTAATTTGCTTTAAACACTAAGTTGTAGACAGACTTTCCATTTAAGCTGCAGCAAAATGAAGGGGAATCTTAACGGTGAAAATGTCGAAGTAATGTGGAATTAGGGGGAAAGAAGTGTCACCTTTCTTGCTCGAACCTTGGCAACAGAGATCTCAAGCTGGCGCTCAAGTTCAACCAATTCCTCCAACTGTAAAGAACTCATATCAGTATTTCCCTGGTACCTCTGCACACTCAGTTGAAGATCAATAGTTTTCCTTTTCATCCTTTTCATCTCTGCGTTGAATTGCTCCTGTACGATTTCACAATATCAAAAGATATCATGCGAGAGAAAGAATAATGCGTACAAAAAGATGATGCTGATTACTAAGAAGAATCTACTTATAATAGCTTAAAAAGGAATAATATATGCAACTAAGATCACTTTGCTTACATTGTATAATCCTTCTCTCATCCCCGTGTCACGCTGCAGTATAGAAATCCCTTTAGCTTGCATATATCGTTCTATGATCTGCCTCATGCTGCAGTAATGAGAAAAAGCAATATGATCAAGCAGCCAAAATTTGAACATATGTGCAAGAAAAAAAAAAGTGTGCAAATTACAATCATATACGGGAGATTTTAAGATTAAAAATTTGATGTGTCCATTTTCTCTTCATAAAATTAAGAAATGAGCAATTTAGTAAATTATGAGTTGGCAATTAAGAGGACTCCAGAATCCATAATACTCACAACAAATACATATATATTTCCATTTTTAATAGTAACTTTAAATCAGTTTTGGGATATGATAAAATACTTGATTAAACTATTTCTGGTAAAATTATTTGTCATTTTCCTCTCTTTCGAGTATTTTTCATTCTCAGAATCACTATTATGCTGTCAGATACTATGTTCCCTGAAAATTAACAGCAAATAGTAAAGCATAAAAAAAAATTGTGAGAGTATAGAAAGATTAAATTGATAATCAAAACTTTTGTTTTTTATTCCTCATTTACTATAACTATTGAGCCTCTATTCAACATAAACCGGAGGCTTCTCATGTCTCTACATTTATTCATGAGATTTCCTGCATAAAACACAGCCAAGTTTAATTCTCATTTATTAACACTTCTTGTCACTCGCATAGGTACCATTAATAGGGTGAATCTTGTAGACAAAGCTGCGGGAGTTACCACCACATCCTTTAATTCCTGATAGACTCGAAGCTCTTCATAGTCGGGCGGGGTTGAAGAAATTCTTTCAATTTTGTTCGTTAGAGTAAAGGCCGACTTAAACCGAGGCTTCTGTCACTGCAATAGGTTGGCATCATTGGATCACAAGGCACTCCCTACACTATATCTTTACTCTTCTTAATTATTGTCTGTTCAATCTTTCTATACTCTCATCATTAGAGTAAACTTGCAATTAAAATTCAAAATTCAGAAATCGGAGAGGAATTTAGAAAACCCTATTTTCCAAGATGAAAATGAAGGTCAAGGAACTGAGGCAATTAATTGGTCAAACGAGACAGTGATGTCTAATGGTCCAGATCACGTATGCTGAGGCATGTTAATTATCATGTTCAAGAGAGAGGAATCTAGAGAGAGAAAAGGAACCCTAGAGATTAAGGGAATAATACTTAAAGATGTTCAAATAGACAATTCAAATCTAAGTACTATGAATTGTCAAAAACTAGAAGAATTAACCTAGTGACTATTTCTAATACAGAAATTAAAATTGTCAAAAATGATAATTTTCAAATCTTATGGTAATGGAAAATCCTTTTACCTTAAAGGAGAACTTGAATACTCAAAAAGCTTTCCATTGCTTGAGTACACAATAAGTCCTATTTGGGCATCACAAAGCACAGAAAGTTCATGTGTTTTCTTCATCAACCCGGTTCTACGCTTCGAGAAGGTGACTTGCCTGCTAGTTTTGTTCTCGATTCGCTTCACTTCAATCTTCCCTCTTCCCATATTTACCTACAAAAAATCTGTCTCCTCTTAGTTTAACCGTTTTAAGTCTTGAAATAGAGAGAACTTGTTCTTGATCTCAAGTTTCTCCAGACTTTTATGAGAAAAAGAACAACGATCAAGGCTATAAAAGCAACAAGAATATAGATCAGAAAACTTTGTTAAAAAATACAAAATTGTCTTAATAAAGATTTAAGCTGTTAAAGTAAAAAAAAAATAATAATAATAATAATAGCTACTGATGCAAGAACTGACATCAAAATTAAACGTAAAAAGAATTTGTTTCTAAATAAAAGTTGATCAGAAGAAAGTTTACTCTATCAGGAGAAATGGAAGAAGAGGAAACAATTAAAATAGAGATAAGGAACCAAAGGTTCCTAAGCTTCACCTTGCTCTTCAGCCCTCTGGTTGGATTTTTAGGGTTTGCAATGAATAATGCAGTATAATTGTGAATAACTTCAAGAATATATGAGACATCTTATCTTCCTTAATTTGTAATGAACCTATCAAATTTGGTAAGCATAACTGTGTGCATGTGTGTGTACAGAGCCAGAGGGATGTATTTGAATTTTGTCACTTGTCCATTTCTTTACATGGTCTAAATTTCTATTCTCGTGAAATAATATCCTTAATTCTTATTCAGTTTCTCTATATGATATTCATGTACTATTGATAAAATGTGAGTTTCACATACTTGTTACGTGGTATTTAACAAAGTGAACAAGATTTTTTTAGTTTTTTTTTTTTTTCTCTCAATATTGTATAAATAATTATGTAAAACTATCTAACATTCCCTACAGAATATATAAACAATTTGTCTTATAATTTTGATGGGCATGCATATGCGTATAATTGTCTGCACAATTCGGCCGAAATTCACACGACTCATGCCCACAAATATATTAACCTTTTCTTTCTCTTGTCATCCTCCAGTATCGAAAAAAAACTCGTAATATATACTTGGACATAAAGCATGAAGAAAGATGTAAAATAATTTTGAGTTGCAAAATATTCACTACTAAAGGAAGACCTCTTTAAAGACTTACTAATAATAAAGTAAATTATATATTACTAAACTTTTTTGCAATTGGAGATTTTGAATGAAAGTTGAAGCGAGGAGTCCAACTTGAATACAACGTTGTTGGTGTTGACATATAACAAACCACTGCCACCCCAATCTACCACCCACTGACTATCCTGAATTTAAGCATTTTTGGCAAGTGGGCCAAACTCTTGTCATAAATGGACATGACAAAGACTCAAAGAGTTATTGTTATATTCCGTCAGTAACCCCCAACCCACCCCATACGTATTGTATATTTTTATGTGTGATTTGAAACAAATGACTCAACAAAGTATTAAGAAACTTCTTAGAAGTGACCATGAGCAATTGAATGAGTAAAAATGTCCTAAAAGGTTATTAGATGTATCAATTTCAAGAAAAAGAAAAAATATATTCGCGGGCATGATTCCTCTTAATTCGATTGTAAGTACCAAGCATGTGCACGTAAGTATGCCATTATTTAGATATGATTCGCGTCAATCCTAATGTTACGTAATATAGTTACATATTTCATAAATTGTTGATTTTGTTTTGCTTTGTTTTATTTTTGGTCAAATGAAATTAAATGAAGTGAGCTGAACAAATAATAATAATAATCCACGAATAAGTTTAATGATTCACTTGAAATTGTTCACAACTTTGGTGAACCGAGAAGTTTTCGATCAAATCGTGATGTAAAATATTGAGATTTTAGATCAATTATATTCTAACTCTAGATTTGTCAGAATACGCGTAATTTTCATCACAGCTAAACTCAATATTTTGAAGTCATTATTTGACTAAAATTTCTTTTTAAATTTTACTTGAAAAAGAAAAACTTCCCCTAAAATGGCCCTGCAAGAAGTTTTGAAGTCTATTTATTCTCCCCCCTTTAGTTCCTACTTTCACATGGCCCTCGCAATGATCAAATCGTCTCGTCAAAACATTGAAAGAAAATCCCTCATTTAAGAATAAAAATTAGATTTACCAGTAAAAGCATAAACTTTTCTTCTTGAAAAATTGTAATGCATAGACGGCCAAAAATGGAAAATGTGGCAGACATCTTTGAAATACACAAACATGAATTGTGACCAGATAAATTATGTCCATGTTTATTTTCGATAAAAAAAAAATCAAATTTTTAATACATTTGGATAAAAGTTAACGGAATGTCTAGTTAAAAAGTCATGGTTCATATGAAATGTGTAGTTAAAATTAATTGTTAGTCTCTTGCCAATCCAAATGAATAATTCCCTCCGTGATTTATGTTAAGGATTGAAAAAGACCGAAAAGTGTCAAAAAAAAAATGTAAATGATCAATTTTTATCTATTGTCTTGTATAGTTCTATCTAGTATAATATATCAAATTAACATGTCCCAAAAGTCTCAATTGCTACTAGTTTGCAAGGGGTTCATTTAGCTTTTCCTGTCACTTAAAAACTGCAAGTATGGCATATTTTTGATATAAAATCAAAGGGAAAAAGCCAAAGAACTTCTGTGAGAAGTATGAAAGTGATCCCTCTTATTTCTGCTTGCTACTGAATGTGATTGTTCATGAGCTAAAGAAGAAAGTTGCAGCATTAGTTAAATTTACTTGATTTGGTTGAAACAAAGGTTTGCTTGATGCTTATCCAATAACTCTGTTTATTTGACTTAGGTACTAACGGTGGACAGCAATAACCCCGTGCCAAACGACACACCAATAAGAACAAACGTGACGCCCTAAAGTAGACGAAATTTAGGGTTCTCAGTTCCAAAATTAATCTACAACTTGGCTGGTCGAAGACCAAGCCCCAAACAAGACCCCAATCGTCATACCGACATCTGATCCTCCAATTTCAATTCCACTAGCCTTACCATTACAATACATATATTTAATTGTATATGTTTAGATCGTATATATATTCAAACCATTGGTAACCATAGTTTGATTATTAATTTTGTTTTAAAGAGAAAATCAACAATACATTGAACTCCTGTTAGAATTTGTGTAATTTTCAAAAAAATTTAGGGTCAAATCTCAATATTCTTGAGTAGTTATTTGATTGAAACTTCTATCTCATACAAACTAGGAAGAAGAAATACGATAGTTTTTACTTAAAAATGAAACTGCAAGATTGAACCTTTAAGTCCTACTTTCACATGGACTTAAAAAGAGTTCAAATTGTCAAATCAAAACTTTGAATAAAATAGTACGTAACTTTTGGACCACTGTCACAGTATTTAATAAAATTATGATAAACTTTTATTCAATGAAAAATATTACAGTAATCCGCACAGCATTATTTTTTTGAATATTATTGAATTACGTGAGTTTTTGCTAATTTAAAAGACTCAAAATATTACAGTAATGCCTTAGTTAAAAAACATAAAATTTTCTTCATAATGTAATTTAGTCATACTGAATAGTGAAAACTACGTATATATTAAGTAGTTTGCATGTGTTCATTTAACTTCTTTGTTACATGAAAAGTGCAAGATTTTCTATGTAAGATATATTGCTGTATAAATCAAAAGGAAAAAGGCAAAGAACTTTTGTGAAAAGTATGAAAGCGGAATAACCAAATGTCTATAAGACTGGATGGCATATGTGTAGCTATTTTTGGTACGTGAGATCGAACATGATTCGATAAATAACAAACAATAACATTATCTTCATAGCTCGTGTAAGGCTTGTCATACATGTTAATAAGCAGGGACGTAGTCAGGATTTCAATCTTTGGGGGAGGGGGGCAAAAATACGGGCGGTGAAGGAGATGGAGCCCCGATTTTTTTTTTTTTAATTAAGAGGATTGAAAATGACGATTTTGAGTACCAAAATATGCAAGTTAGATTGACTGATGAAAAAGACAATCAGTTTGTTGATACAAAAACAATATGTCCATCTATGTGTCTAACGCTATACAAATTGAAAACATGTACGTTAGATGGACATCAAAAAGACAAAAAGTAAATTGTGTATCTATATAACAGATGGTAGAGA
>CAIGRQ010212126.1:0-13256 GCA_903798375.1 Fraxinus sp. D2006-0159 | reverse complement strand
CTATACCACCAGAACTCAATTTCATCAATCTATATACCATAAATCTACACATTTATGCACAAATAATAAACTAAAAAAAAAGTAAATAATCTACACATTTAGATGAAATTTCCGGTTGTATAAAGCAAAAACTTACCTTATATGGTGGTCGGCGGCGGCGGTATGGGTCAGTTGGTGGTCTCATTCGCTTTGGAACCTCCAGATTTGACTGTAACTCTTTGGTTTTTGGTTTTCGGCTGTACAATGGTCGGTGAGGAAGATGAAGGGTATTTTCGAGTTTTTGGATTGGGAAATATTATTTTAACATTTTTACTTTTTTTAAAATTTCATTTATTGGTCAAAAGTCATTTTCGAAATATGATCCTTTATTTGGTCAGTTGGAGGTATTTTCTCCCATTATACTTGACGTATGACGGTCACCGAAAACCAAAAGCTCATTAAACTGACACGTTTCAGTCGCCGTCCTAGTGAATTTTTTTTTTTTTTTGGCCTTCTTTTATATATCAGAGATCTCTATACCACCAGAACTCAATTTCATCAATCTATATACCATAAATCTACACATTTATGCACAAATAATAAACTAAAAAAAAAAAGTAAATAATCTACACGTTTAGATGAAATTTCCGGTTGTATAAAGCAAAAACTTACCTTATATGGTGGTCGGCGGCGACGGTATGGGTCAGTTGGTGGTCTCATTCGCTTTGGAACCTCTGGATTTGACTGTAACTCTTTGGTTTTTGGTTTTCGGCTGTACAATGGTCGGTGAGGAAGATGAAGGGTATTTTCGAGTTTTTGGATTGTGAAATATTATTTTAACATTTTTACTTTTTTTAAAATTTCATTTATTGGTCAAAAGTCATTTTCGAAATATGGTCCTTTATTTGGTCAGTTGGAGGTATTTTCTCCCATTATACTTGACGTATGACGGTCACCGAAAACCAAAAGCTCATTAAACTGACACGTTTCAGTCGCCGTCCTAGTGATTTTTTTTTTTTTTTTCGGCCTTCTTTTATATATCAGAGATCACCAGCTCTACCTAAAGCAATCGTCTGAATCAACAACTCACTGAGTTGACTCACGGTGCCGAGTTTACCCCATTTTCTAGGTTTAGGATATCCGTTGTTTGATCTAGAAAGTTAAAAAGCCAGGAGTACCGTCACTCCTTTGACGATTCAGTTAATGAAGAACGGCAAATCGGAACCGGAGACTGGAAAAATGACGCCGGTGAAGATCGAAGTGGATGATTCCTTGGAAGAAGAGCACGGTCCATTCCACAAGCGCTTAAAGGTGTATTTCCCCTATTTTACAAAATATATAAATACATCCTATGTATCTTTCTCTGTGTGCGTGCAAACCAGCAAGTTTTTTTATTTTATTTTTATGTGTTTACTACGCAAAATTTAATAAATTGGAGTGAAAAAACAGGGTTTTGAACTGGACTGTTTTGTAGAAAGAAGTGATTTTTTTAAAAAAATTATTTTGATAATTCATGTATTTTGATGGGATCTTGATTTGAGTGTGTATGAGATTTATCAGTGGGATTTATTTTTATCTAATTCTTGCTTAAAGTACAGCTGTTAAAGAATCAAATTTCGTTCATTTTAAGCTGCTGCAACTGTTCTGAATTTGTTTTTGTGGTTATTTTTTAATTTGATGTGGTCTATTTACGGCTTACTTGATAGTCATGAGTGAAAGTAATTAATTTTACTGATACTATTAATTTTGTTATTATTTTGAAGCGAATGGGACAAATCAATTATTTTGCATTGATTGCAGTATATTTATGTGTTATTTGTATGATATTGATGTGATCTGTGTTTAACTGCAGCAGCAGAGTCCAGGAATAGGAGGTTTTCCAGTACAAGCTTCACATTACAACCCACTTGATGAGCCATGTCCATTGGGTTTGCGGCTGAGGAAGAGCCCATCACTTTTGGAGTTAATCCAAATGAAACTTTCTCAACCAAATGTTCCCAATGTTGCAAGTCATGGTCATGGTAAAAAAGAGCAGAAAGGCGGTGCTTCTTCTGCCAGTACTGATAAGCTGAAGGCCTCCAATTTTCCTGCCTCAGTTCTTCGAATAGGGACATGGGAGGTACATTTCAATTTATATGTGTTTGGAAAAGATTTGCCGTTGTTGAATATCACTTTCTTTGGTGAGAACTGATGAGAATGATATGTATTTTTTTTGCAGTATAAATCAAGATATGAAGGTGATTTGGTGGCAAAATGTTATTTCGCAAAGCATAAGCTGGTGTGGGAAGTTCTTGATGGTGGTCTTAAGAATAAAATAGAAATTCAATGGTCTGATATTATGGCTCTGAAGGCTAACTGCCCAGATGATGGCCCTGGAACTTTAGATGTTGTGGTAAGAAAAAACTGTCATTATGCTATTAGCTTGACCTACATAAATTTGTCTCCAATTACTAATGCTTTGTCAATAATTCGTGGCATTTACAAGTGCAGTTGGCGAGGCAGCCTCTTTTCTTCAGGGAAACTAATCCGCAACCTAGGAAACACACCCTTTGGCAGGCAACATCAGACTTTACTGGTGGACAGGCTAGCCTACAAAGGTACAATGAGCATCATTACATGGCAGTCAATTACCGAGTCTTGGTTTACGTTTTTGTGCAAGCAAGCTTCAATTTTTCTCTTTCCTGTTTCCTCTTTGGGTCTAGAAGATAAGTGCTCATGAATGAGTTTGCTGTTTCAATTAAATTATGTCCTTGCTTCACCCCTTATTTACTGCATTTTGTGTGGATGGACGTGGAGCAGATACCACGAGGTGAACTCTGTAATTGTTGCTGACTGGGTGCTAGAAAATATCTTGCTTATTTTAAAAATCAAACTTTGGAACCTTTAGGGATATGTAGATATCCATGCACACGTGTAAGTACGCATCACGTATATAAATATGTTCACATTTATGTTCCTTCTATTTCTCCAAGGAATTGTGTTGCCCTGACCTTCCATAAACAGAGACAGAACATCGAGTTCAATCTTAGAGAGCGGGTCCAAAACATGTAAATATACTTATATCTTTATATCTATATAGCTACTGGTGTCTATGTTTCCACTTTCCATGCATGTGTTTCTCTTATTCTAACCTGTTAGGGTGTTTTTGCTGCAATCTTTTTTTCTTAATACTTATGATTTCTTGTGTGTTTTTGCAGGCGACATTATCTGGAGTGCCCTCAAGGCTTGTTAGGGAAGCATTTTGAAAAACTTATTCAATGTGATCCTCGTTTGAACTTTCTTAGTCAGCAGGGAGAGATAACTCTGGATTCTCCTCATTTTGAACCTAGAATATCCCTGTTTGATGATCCAAGTGAAAACAACGCATTTGATTTGTCCAGGGAGGATAGTCCTTCCTTCTTCACCTCACAGGATGCTGCTTCTCCATCAGTAGCACAATCTTCCTCCTCAAACTTTGAACAAGATGCTCCTAGCAGACATCCGGAATCTTACCGCTTTGAAACACCATCGCCAAGCTCAGGTAATTTTACTGTGGGATATGAAAAATATGCTAAATTTAGCTTCTTTATTACTAAAAACTATTATAAATTTACTGTTATTATTGACTATTCAGAAGCATATATGTGCATGCTCATGGAAACCCCTTGGACCAATTTCAAGTATAATCTCATGCAGGATATTGCAATTCTTATATTATGCTGAGTTTTGCCTGCAGCATAATTATGTTTGGATTAACTTTTTCTAACGGTCACCATTGTTGTTCTCTCTTTGTATGCACCAACATTACCGTCCTGTGAAGCACACATACTCCTAGTAAGGAAGGAGAGTCGGTGGTCAACCTGCCTTGGACATGCCCGACATGCCATGTAGCTTGTCTTACTTTTAATCTGTCTCATGAAGCCATAATGTGTGTAAAGAAGTCAAAATAATATTTCGGAAGATTTTATGCTTTTGTTTTTGTCTACTACACTTTTTGGTTCATGGATATTTCTATCACATTGGTGCTGGTGATACAAACTTAATTTAAAGTAACTTCGAAAATTATTCTTTAAAGTCAAAAGATTCACTTACAGAAGTCAAGATCAAGTATTAAATTTATTGAAGTATAATTACAGAGATAAAGATATGATAATATAATAAAGAGTATTTTGTTGACATTTTTCTGACTTATTTCTATTGTACTTTTTTTGTAAAACTGTTTCCCACATTGTCCCTGTTCTCTGTCTATCCATGCTTCATAGCTAGCTTCTAATCAAGGTTGTTCACCTTACGTTTTTGTACCACCTTGACAAAATTGGGAAAAAAGGGACTTTGTTAGAAGTTTTGGTGCTGCGAGTTGTTACTTCTTTTTGGCAAACATATTGATATCCCACATCTTTCTTTAACTCAATAAAGTAATGGACCTAATGGTCATGGTCTGCGCAACTTGAAAGGTGTGGTCTGGTGTGGTAATGAATTTGAGCATAATTTGTTGAACTAAGCTATTCTCGGGGAAACTTTCTGAACTTTTTGTTGTTGACTAAGTCGAATGAACTTTTCCTGTCAAGTTATAAATCTAGGAGAGGCAACTTGAAAGAACTTTTGGGATTACTAGTATATTACATGTAACGGCCCCCCTGCTTCTTGTATATTAGGTGTTTGTAAGAAAAAAGGTTAAATCGCAATTGGTGAAAATGTGATTGTAACACCCCCAAATTTAGTTAGATACCTTGATTTGGAAGTAGTATAATTTAATATTCTCTTAAAATCATTAATGCGAAAAGACGATTTAATTTATATCAACATAATAAACTTCTATTGCTTATTATTTTAAAATAATTTGTGCTTAATAAAAGTATAGACAATTTAAATTGAATGTTAACTTTATTTACAAAACGAATTCAATATTTAAATGTGATAATATTGAGTTCGTGCCACCACAAATCGTCGTCTCGAATCATCTTGCGTCCATAATCTAAAAATGGGTAGGGATAAGGATAACATGGAGTGAGCTAACGCTTAGTAAGTTAACCTCCCCTTGTCTTCATGCGTATGTTATATCTTAAATGTATAAATGTGTTACCTAAATTTGTTATTTTGTGAATTTGATATTATTATTACTTTTTATGCCATTAATGCTTCTCATGACATATTCATGCATGCAAATACATCCATAAGCATACATGACGTTTCAAGGAATAAAAAGTTTCCAAATGTCACGAGTCAAAAAATGTTTTTAAAGATATGTATTTCGAATGTTTTGTTAAGAGGTGTATGTCTATGTCATGAAAGGTGTGAGTGGGAAATGGGACGTGAGGGACCGGCACACCTGACCAATGTTCAATTTTCAATTATAATAATGTTAATCGCTTTGCGGTGCTACCGGTAAAACGAATCGGGTTCCTTATGCGATATACCAAGTGAGTTTACGATGTCAATGTTAAGTTTTTTAAAAAAAGTGGGTACTTAATTAGACACATTGATAATTTTTATTTTAAGGTATTGCATATGCATATCATAAGCATGCATAACTTGTCCAATTGGTACCAGGTGTCAACTTAAGTCATTCTTATGTGAAATGTCAAAGAGTCTGAATTTTAGGGACGCGATAGAAATCCATGAGGGATAAGATGGGCTAAGGCTCTTCCAAAACGGACGGTACGTATGAAGTAACTATTTAGGTACAAGGCTTGGGTCGTTGCAGTGATAGTGATTGTTAGAAGACTGCATTTTCAGAATAAAGTTTCCGAATGTCTTTGTAACATTGATTTCATGGGGGAACTGTTTCTGCATAAACATGGCACTAACTGGTTTTTTATAATTCTGAATTGCTTTTTATGTTGATGATTGGATGTGGTCTGCCTTATACGTGATTTGTTTTGGGTGTTAAATATTAACAGTTTGATACAGAGAACGTCAATGGGCAAAATGAGACTATTGTTTCAGGTTTCTATTTGGGAATGTGTATCATTTTACTTGTTTGCTTGCTGGTTGGTGCAGTCTGGTTTATGCTTTAACTTGGTTAAATACTAGGAGTAGAACTAGAATTTATCTGCGAATGTGGCAAAGTGGAAAATTATGGGAGTAGGCGCTCTTATCTTGTTGAATCACACCAATCATTTTGTACTCTGGGAGGTTTAGATGGTTGATCACTAATATGAGAATGTAGGGTCATGCTAGCTATTGATTTTAGCTCAAGAATTCGTAATTCTAAAGGTATATTGGTGCCTAGTATCACATATATCAAATGCACTACATATATTCATTATCGAAGAAATAGGTGATGGTTTTACTGTAAATTTATCATGTTCTCAGAGCCAGCGTTGAGACGATACAACTGTAAATGTTGTTTTGATAGCTTGATATCATCAGTTGCAAGAAATTATGAGAGCTCTCTCGTGCTTATTATGATGCCATAACATGTCATGCCTTGAGAATTTACACACCGATGGTAAAGACTAAGGTTAAACTTAAATCAATAGACTAGAAGTTAAAAAAGAAAACTATTGAAATGGACGAGTTGAAGAGTGGTGAAGTGAGGGAGATTTTTTGTCATAGTTGCATTTCAGAGGTATTCTTTCTAATGTTGCCTATTAGATAAACCTGTGGAAAGTTGTAGTGTGTACATTGTTTTGTCATGTAACACTATTTAACAAAAATCGGTGAACAGTATTCCTACATACAGAAATGAAAAATCGTAAGATAAAAAATACATACCAAAGTATGAAAATTGGGCAGATTCTTTTTGTTATTCTATAGTTCAACCTTTTGCCTAACATTTATAATTCACTAGGCCATTTCGCCATTTTCCAATTTTATAATTACATTAGAGGAAGCCAGCCATGGGCAGTCTTTGATATGAGGATTTTTCAGCTCCATTATTTTGTCTGTTTTTCCAAAGACCCAAGGTGGAGTACATGGTTTCATGTTTGTTAACAAGCCGGAGTTTTGAGGGCTAGGTGATGCACTTTTGACCTTTGAAAAGTTGTGTGAGTCAGCTATTGGGTACGTTTGAATACCAAATTAGAGTCTTAGCCCTTGTTTGATCCCCATTATTTCCAAAATGCATTTTTCCGTCTTCTTTTGAATCACACATTCTTCAATAAAATAATATTATCCTCAAACCAGAACTTTTTCTTATTTTTTAACCACACGGTCTTCATTAATCTACTATTCCAAAATGCATTTTCAGCTAAAAATGGGGCTCAAACACGTGCTTAATTTGTTGTTCAATTCACAATATATTGGTGTTGTCTAGTGCCAATCTTTATATGCATGGGCATATGGTTAATACAGTCTAAACATCCACCTACCTGAAAGGAAAGGGGAGAACAAGAAAAGGGGAAGTAGAAGAATAAAACAGAGGCCTTTCTTTGGACAGAACAAGATCAAGGCAAAATGTCAGGTTTGTTCCAATGTGAAGTTGCCCCCTCAAATCTTATAACATTACCGAACTTATAAGATCAGGATCCATTTTAGATCTTAAAGTTAGTTAAATATGGTACCTATGAATATGTGCCGGCATGGTTTGTTAAGTATCTGAGTCATCAGTTGTTTAGAATAGAACAAGCTAGCCTTAGCCCATTTTCAAGGAGGAAGCAATAGATTTTGCACAGATCAATATCTGTTGGCTGAAGTGGAAAATCCATTTTGATCAGAATTAGGTTAAAATTTTGGTCACAAATTGATAAGTAAGAACGAGAGAAAATTGATGATACATATTTATAGTAGGGGAAGTGTGCAAATTAGATTCTTTTAAATCTTTACTATATTATATAATTTTGATCATTTTCATGTTTTCGCAGGTTTCCAACTCTGACTATGAAAAATTGGGGATGTCGTCATTTATCCTCTTTTGAATCTCAAACTAATGAAGTTTTTTGCCCTATGTTCCTGATAGTTTATTGCTACAATAGTTTCTGTAGTTTGATAAAATTGAATGGGAGTTTTTTCCTTACATAGTAACATGGAAGTGCTCATCCTTGACCTTTGCTGGAACTTACTTTGTTTCTTTCGGATCACAATTTCACGATGGATTTAACTAATCACGTGTATTATACATGGAGAACAAAGAGATGCAAATCGCGAAAAATCACTTCATTGCCTTTGTACTGCTCATTTCTTGCGCTCGTCGTTAATTATTATATTATGGATAAATTCTTGCCACCTTGTTTATAGTTTAGATTGAAGAAAATGTGTATTTTTTTATGTTCTCATGTATATTACCATTACGCGCAGTTAGGGAGACACTAACAATTGAAGATTTAAAAAATGGCGGAACCGAGCAACTTAAGGGGCTCAGCAACTTCACGTTGCCTGGTCTCCAACATTCTATGTCAATGAGTGATCTAGTGAGCCATCTCGAGCACCGGCTATGCGAGCAGAAAGAACCCAATAATCCAAAGCTTTCAAGTGAGGAATGGCAAAGCTTGCAGATTTTAGATGATATCAAACGATGCCTATTGAGTGATATTCAAAATATGCCGGAGTCTGATGAGTCTCTCATGTTAAGGGTCAATTCTCTTTGCTGTCTTCTGCAGAAAGACGATGCACTGGAGCCCGACATGCATTCCAAAAGTACAATTGGTACTCAAATGTCTTTGGTGGAAAAGAAAGATGACGAATCAAACAATTTTTATGCATCTACTAGTAAAATCAAGGTTGAGGATGAACTGAATGATACCTCTGTTGACAAGCAGGCGCCATTGATTTCCAGGAAGGATTCGGTTGGAGAGTTGCTGCTCAATCTCCCTAGGATAGCATCTCTGCCACAGTTCTTGTTCAATATCTCCGAAGATTTTGAGAATCAAGCTCGATAATCCATTCACCATTAGAAGGGCAAACTAATTTGCCCCTGTAAGTTGTGTGTGCTTGTACTGTTTATATGGGATTCAGAAATTGAGATTGATGAAGAATCCTGATTGTTGGTTCCAAATGTTTGGGCTCGTCCCGACATTTGCTTTTAATGTAATGCACACGTGTACAAACATGTGATGTTTTTCGTACTCATGTAATTATGGCCTGGTTTCTGGTTTTCATATTGAAGATTGGTTTTAGATTTACATAGATCTTTATTGGACCTTACACTTTGTTGGTAGCTATATGTAGTTGTGATTGTAAATTTACTGAAAGCCTCTACTGTGGTTAGGTTTCCTCGCTACTCTAGTTTTTGGTATATGCGTTCTGAGAATGTCTTTCTCTAGAATCATACGAATTTTTAATAAAAAAAGAGTTTCTTACAGATAATCGAAAGATTCGTTAGAATGAGAAGAAATCAAGAAAAAATAACTTAATATTTTCTACTCTTATCTAAAAACATTGAAATAAATAGAGAGAGAGATTGATTGATATAACATTGCTAATAAATTATGAATCAAAGAGGAAAGGGGCATATAGTTGGCCGTTGGGGCAGTTGAGCTCAAACAATCTGAAATATTATTAAGCAACGTTGACCTCGACACTAGATAACATTAGAAGTGAAATACTCCCGCTCGTGGAGGCCAGAGAAGTAATAGCAAATGAAGCAAGTTTATGGATTTTCAGATTTTGAGAATGAAGTGCACAATCCTCCAACCAACCTCTGGATAAAATGTCATCTAGCGCCCAAGCATTGGGGTTCTGTCCAGTCAATCCAATCAAACAAAATCCTATTTTGCTAACAAAAATAAAATGAACAAAAAAGGATACAAAATCGATATAAACAAAATCCTATTTTGGTAACAAATCTCTTGTATATACAATTGAAATTGTTAACCTTTTAATGTATTGCGAACTTGAAATGATAGAAGTAGTTGCAGAGAAGGCAAGTGACCCGACTTCTTTGTTGCAATTTTGTCAAGGTAGAATAAGCAAAAAACCAAACAAGAACTAACCAAATAGCCGTTTTCTAAAAATTGACGTCGACAAGGTCAAACTTCAAGGTTTTATGAGTCTAGATGGGTTAAGGCAAAGCCTAAACATAAAAAAACGTAAATCACAATTAGACAATACAATCATGCTACATGTACACTCTTTTTTATATCATGCTATGTGACAACATCACATTGGACAATTTTAAAGAAGCACGCACTTTCCCGACAACAATTTTTTTGAAAACAATGGAGTGTCAAAAAAATTGTCGAACTTTGAGCGTACATTTAGGATTGTTCTTAGACAATAAGATCAAACTTCATGCAATAACGAAGTTAAGTGAACTTTTTAGAACACGGTCAAGAAGTATCTCTAATAAGTTCAGAGTGGACTAAGGAAATAATTTTTGTACGCTCCGTTTTATATGTCAATGCACACTGAAGAGATGTCGTGTACTAATATTTCGAGTAGGAGTAACATCACTATAAGGTTTAATGTCAAAATTAACTATCTAAATGTGTCCGAAACCTTATTAAAAGAAAGACAAAATATCATATCACAGAGGAAGAAAGGAAATAATAATCACTAATTCGCACAACACAATTTATTTCATCATTTGACATCAACAAACCCTGCATGATTTTAACATCTTCATGTACATTCAGTTTTGAATTACATTCTAACTCACCTTATGCAGTAATCCAAACTAAAACTACAACAGCAAAATCAGACAAGACGATACATTTATACCAAGCATATTTTACGACTTTTGGCCTATAAATATACAAAAGAATAAGACACACAAAAAAAATAACAATTAATAAAATAAAATTCAGGGCTCGTTGGGTCCATCATCCTCTTCTGGTTCATTCTCTTGTAACATGTTCATAAGCATCGTAATTTGGTCTTGCAGCATAGCATTTGTTCTCTCTACATCAGTGCGCTTGCTTCGTTCTTCGAGTAGCTGTAGTTGAAGATGCTCTAAGACTCGAGCATCCTCTTCTAATTGTTCGTTCAGGCCATCGATTTCCCTATCCTGCATAGATTATCTATGGTTAATTAATATCTCACGATTCAATCATATCAGAAAATAGGAGCCAGATGGCATATTCACCTTTCGATTTATTTCCTGTACTGCAATCCTTCGCATACTCTCGACAACGTCCACGTTTACAAGCTTTCGCTTCTTCCCAATCAGCCACCCTTTTGGATAGCTAGCAGATTCGAAGTCTGGAGGTGGAAGTAAGGATTCGGCTGAAGGTCGTTGACCATTTACTGGTTCCAGTGGTTCAAATAAAGCCTTCCGTTTCTCAGAAAGAACAGAAATGGTTTTTGATTCTTGCGCCTTTTCTTCCATGATAGAATCTTCTTGTTTTTCCATTGCTTTATCAGCACTAGAATCATTTACGGCACTGTCTAAATTCTTTGCACTTGATGCTGAAAGAATCGACCACTGAGTATGAACCATGCAGGAAAAAACCAAGAATTTGATTCTGGAGGGGTGGGGGTGGGGGTGGGGTGGGGTGGGGGGGTTGCACACTAAACAGCAAAAATTTAAGCCGAAGCCCAATATCCCTCACTTGTACCTCACATCTAAAATTAAAACCATACCCAAAAGCTCACTGTTACATAAACTGTACTGCAAGGCAAATCATGGTACAAGAATAGGTAAATACAAGTTTTAGATTATTTTCCTTTTCGAACAATTATTAAACAAAGCTTTCTTGAAAGACAAGTTTTGTCACTTGTCGCACCCCTATAGATGCAAAAGTAGACTTAGCTTTGGAGGCACTCAATCTTATGTTGCATCTTATTACTTGTATGATATATGACTAAAATATGTTTACAATTATACAGATGGTTTGAGACATGACTAGCACATCCATTTCCAGTTTTCTACTACATGTAGTAAATACATCCAACCAGATGCATGTGACACGTCACCTGCATGATAGTATGGACATGTACACTAAGGTTACAGATGTCCAAGTTACTAGAAGTAGAATGGTCTGATGGTCAACAAAGGTCCGACTTACCTCGTAGGCATTATGAACCATGCACATTAGGGATACTAGAAGGGAGACTGAGCGAACCTAACCTCAGAAGAAGTGTCCACAAAAGCATCTGGCCTGACCAAAGTCAATACATTCAACGAGCTCCCAAAATGCTGGGAGATGGATTTGGATAGATCATAGGAAGTAAGAAAGACGTAACTACATAACCGACTACCACTCCATAGACAGGGAAAATGCAAGCACACTGCCAAAATTGTTTACTATATTTCAATAAACTTAACTCTACCAAAGCAACTATTTGACTGTCGGAATGTCAAATATTAGGCTATAAAAAGTGAAAACCTCATTCCGGCGAGAAATGATCCATATCACCAACCAATAGATTCTAAATCTACATATGACTTATACATATGGGAAAATTATCACCATTGTTATTGTTGTCGTCGTCATCATGACATGTTACTTTTCATGTGAAAAAGTATACAAATCGCAATATCCGCTTGAGTACCTTAAGGTGCACATAAATAGAGTAGTGAGAAACAATCATGGAAATTGGTCCAAATGAGTAATCTACAAAATAATCGTGGGACCATGTAATGAAATTGAAATGACTTAAATTGAGTATCTACTACGAAAAACTATGGTTACGACATTATTTCTCGACCCCTCATGACCTGCTAAATTGTCAGCAAGTTAAATAATAATTTACACCCCATGTAGGTACATTAGGAAAAAAGATAAAAACAGATTTCAATCAAGCAGCCATCAATTTGAAGAGAAGTAGGTATATATTGAACAAAATAAAAGGTGGATCCACCACCACAACTTTTTCCAGAAATCAATAAAGCAGAACTGTTCATTAGGTAGAAAAATGGCATACTAATCCATTTGCAGTCATTGGATGTTTGGCCAAGTTTAAATAATTACTTATAAGTAAATAAGTAACTTTTCTGGTTTGTCAAAATTGCAAATAAGTTACTTATTTTGAAAATAAAATAATTGACTATATTTATTTTTTAAGTAAGAGGAAGGTAACATTTTCAAACATGTTGATAAACAAGTTCACTTAAAAAGTAAGCATGACTTGCTTGTAGTCTGAGTCTCCAACTACCCCAACAATTTTCAATTAATTAATCAATAAATAATGCTATTTTGAGAGGAAGACTTTAATTTTGAAGGAGCAAAACTGCACAATTTTCGGATTATTAGAAAAGTAAACGTGCAAAATTATTGTATAATTATTTTATTAATAAAAGGTCAAGATTATTCAAATAAAACAGAGAGATTTGATTAGTTTTAAAAAAAATTAAATTTGAAACACAAATAGCTGTTAATCACTTCTAACCATAGTCAGCTAATGAACCACACAAAAAAAAAAAATAAAAATAATAATAATAATAAATCCACTTGTAAATATCAAGAAGAATTTCTTGT
>CAIGRQ010212112.1:0-16847 GCA_903798375.1 Fraxinus sp. D2006-0159 | reverse complement strand
GTCTAGACGAACTGTCGGAGTCTGACTAGTCGACGCGTAGAAAAGGGGATAGGGGCACCAGCATACGGTAGGTGTAAGCGGACCTCGGAGATGGAGTCGCGGCGCAGTTATCTGTCGCGCAAAGAAGATATTTGAGGAAGAATGATGAGTGTCTGTATTTGAGCTATTTATTTATTTAAGTAACTATTGGATATTTTGTTTAGATTTAAGATTTTTACATGATTGAATTTTAAAAGTGTAAGTTATTGGGTCAATATTTATTAATGGAAAAAAAATTTCAAAATTTTACGGGGGCGAGTCAATTTTTCGGGGGAACGAAATTGAAAAATACATTACAAATTATTTAGGAATAGTGGACCGTGGACGATGTTGAGGGGCGGTCGCCCTCCCCTGCCCTCTATCTCCGTCTCTGATTATAATGTGAGGAATAATAATTTTTTTGAAGAATTTGTAGATAAATAAGAAGAATTTTTTTAAATTTATGTGTAATAATATTTTATTAAAAATGCGTGATTGATAAAAAGAGAGAAAAATGGGGGCAAATGGGAGCATAATTTTTTGAAAGAACTTGGAAGAGAAATAATTGGTCTAGGCTGAGGAGGGTCAAACAACAATGGTCAATGTAAACAGTAGTCGCGTTCACGGTTCATATTTACAATTTGGTGGGGCCGTTTGACATTTCATACGCTTATGTTATCCTATTTGCTTAATCGTCAAGGAACGGAAAAGTCAAAATTAAAGAATAATTATAACGACATGACTGTGATATTTCTGCCGTGAAAGACAGAATGATTATACCTAGACGCGAGAGAATAGTGGTCAATGAATGGTAAACCATCTCGACATTTAAATTAGAGAAATTTGCGGAGTGGTCTCCAAACTTTATAATTTGGAGCATTTGGATAACTATTTCTTTTAGGAAAAAAAAAATGTTTTGATTTTGAGATCTTTAAAGTTTCAATATAAGTACAAGTGGGTCCTTTTCGATGAAACTGTTAATGTTTGTTTTTTTTAGAATGCGTAATTGTAAAATAGAAAAAAGATGTAAGTTTATGTGTAATATTATTTTATTGAAATAATGTGTTAATGAAAATAATTTTTTTAAAAAAAAGTTTTAAAGAATCCGTTCCAAACAAGGGTCAAGTTTTTTACGTTTTCTGTCCAAAAGGACATTATTGCACTTAAATTGAAAGTTCTGATTATCTTAAAATCACAATTAATTGAATAGAATCTAAGTACTCTGAAAAAAAAAAAATTCGGAGACTGAACCGTGGTTGCAAATTTCCAACAAATTATAGCCTGTCCTTGACAAATGTTAAAGAGTAAAGACATGTCCCTCTAGCATTGAAAATTTTCTAGAATTGCACACAGTAATTCTAGAAAAGCAAAATCTCTTCATTCTTCAAATATATAGTCATAAATATTACATATATTCTCCTATTCAGTATGTCCCAATAGACTAAACTGGACGGTGGGGTGGTTCTGACAGGTATTATTCTAAAGATCCTATCTTTTTGTGCTTTGGAATTTTCTTTGCCTGAATTTGATTCCTTTAATTCTTGATCCTCGTGGTTCTGTGAACTGCTTCTCTTATTTGCTGGAAAGACTCGATCTAAGGTTTTCTTGGTTGTCCCTTTTTTTTTGGCAATTAATTTCTTGGCGTTTGATTTTGGAATTTGTAGCTGGATTTTTTTTTGGAGGTTGGAATTGGATTTTGTGGCTACTCATTGTTATGATATTTTATTTTTTTTCATTCATTTGATGATTTTTATTAGTTTCAATTCAATTATTAGTGGGTTAACATTTATTGCTAAAAGAAAAGAATAGCTTGGTTTCTTAATTATAAGTTTCGCTTTTACCTCCTACTTTACTGCAGATGCGGCTTGATTATCATATACAATTCTTGAGTATACTGTTGTGTATATTTGAGCATAAAATTATCAGTTTCTTTCTTGGTTTTCCTATTGTTGTTTAGTTTGTTTGATTGTTTCTGCATATGTATGCGTGGTAGAATGAATCAGATCTAGTGACGTGTGTCTTATATGTGCAATGGGTGTGCCTGTTCTTCAATAGATGTTTTCGTTTGGATTTCTTTGCTATGCTGTTAGTCTGTATTCTGTAGGTGCCCGAGTTATTTAATAGTCGATGTGGATTGATTGTCTCAAGTTATCGTTTGTTATAGGAAGATAAAGAAACCTGCATTAGAAAATAGACAAATATGGCTAATGCGGCGGCTATTGCTGAGAGGGCAACTAGTGATATGTTGATTGGTCCAGACTGGGCAGTGAACTTAGAGCTATGCGACGTCATAAATATGGATCCTGGGTATTATTTCATCACTTTTCCTTTTCCAAATGCACATTTATTTTTCCAGTGTAACTTTTACTTGAATAGATTTGTATATTCGTCCTTTGTGGCTCTTGTTTTTTGAGTCTCTATTCACATTATTGATTTTGCAGTTTTATTGGCATATTGAATGTTAGGGTCATGTTTATACCACGGAAGACTTTTTGGCAGCTAGAGAATATTTCATATGTGACCTGAAATTTTATTTAAATACCACGAGCATGATTGGCTAAGGTTAAAAATCAGTGACTTTTTTATTCCCAACATGTTTGGGTAAGCTCCCTTTTTTTCTCATTTTTAATTAAACAAAATTTAATTGGCTTAAAATAAACTCTTACCTTATTGTAAGAGATACTTATTTTCAATTTTGCTCAATTAAATTTTGTACTTATTTTATGCTTGTTTACTTACAAATAGACTTGTAAGTGAACCTTTTTAAGCTTAGCCATACAAGCTCTACGTGATAGATTTTCGGTGGTGCTAATTNCTCTTGACAAGTTTTGGCAATAGTTGATCCCTTACATGCGTTATAAATGGAGTGAGTAGCCAGAATGTGATTTTAGGTACGGTCACTGAATAATAACATGTGGTTATCCATCTTGCTAAGTATTAATAGATATTTTCATGATTAAACAAGGAAATGTATGTATCATGCTCCAATGAGGTTTTCTTTTCCCTAACAAAATTTTTGAGTTCCGAGTGTAGAATTTGGACTTCTGAAAAGTGTGAAACTATGATGATTGAATGTGGCTGACATGATGTTATGTGTAATGGGACCTTTAGGGGCAATAGTGCATGTAAACGTGCACGTACAACCCATGATCTGATCTGGATGCTCGAAATTTTGAAGGATAAATATACCCTGCATGAAACTGAACACTTATTAGGCTAATAGTATATCATTTCTACTGCTGACATTTATCTTGTTCTCATGCAAGATTACACACACACACACACACTTGAATCCAGATATCATTTTTTATTTGTAGTTTTCCTTAATGTTCTATTGCAAAGGTTGAAGTAGATGATGTTATTTTTCTTGGTCTCATGAATTGAAATCACAGGCAAGCAAAGGGTGCACTGAAGATACTCAAGAAAAGATTGGGAAGTAAAAACCCTAAGATACAGCTCCTTGCATTGTTTGTGAGTATTTTTTGTTTTCCCTTCTCTCTTAGTCTTGGACATGGCCTCTTTGATACATTTACAAACACGAGAAATTTCTGTAACCTGATAAATCTAAAGCATTAATTTGTACACAACATATTCTTCAAGATTTACCATGAAGACTTAGGGAAAGTATACTCGTATTCAAATGTTGGTGGCCGTATTGGTCAAAATTTACATATATGTTTCATTCTAGGTTCTGGAGACTCTTACCAAAAATTGTGGGGAGAATCTGTTTCAGCAGATCGTTGAGCGGGATATTCTACACGAAATGGTCAAAATTGTAAAGAAGAAGGTGGTGATAGTCTATTTGCCCATGATATCTTTAGTTTTTACCCTGCAAAATCCTAACGTACCTTTTATATATGCTTTCAATTTAACTTTTGCAGCCTGATTTAAATGTGAGGGAGAAAATCTTAATCTTAATAGACACTTGGCAAGAAGCATTTGGGGGACCCAGTGGAAGGTTTCCCCAATACTATGCTGCATATAATGAACTGAAGGTAATTTACATGTCTTTTTGCATTGTATATGTCAGCACAATTCTGTTTTGTAGAAATAAAGTTCATTTAACTCTTTGCAGTGGTATCTAATCACATTTTGTATGTTATACTGAGCTTACATGCCGCTATCTCTATTTACTCAAAGTAGATTGGCTTTTACTTTCAACCTTCTGTTATTTCATTATGATTAGCTCATGCTGTTAATACTATACCTTGATATTATATTCCTATTGATAGAATATCGTCAAAAAAGGTGACATGTCTACAGGAGAAATATTGTTTTCTACTTTACAATTACAGTAGCATCAGTTTGTATTTTTAAGCTTTGTAAAACAGATGATAGATAAATTCTATATAAAAAGAACCGTTGTGTGGGAGTTTTTGTTTTACATAGTGTACAAAGTCGTTGAGTTCTTACAATGTTGTTATCTCAATTTGGGGAAAAATTTTTGTAAACAAAATATTTATTCAAGTATCTAGAGGGATCTGTATGGAAAACAAACTTTTAAGATGCTTACAAGCTCTTAAAAGCAGATTATATTAATTCAAATATATTGCCTTCTTTCCACCCACTAGTACTGCACACTTATCCATTAAAGTTCAAGAACTCACTTGGTAGCTTTTATAATTACAGTCTGCTGGTGTAGAATTCCCACCTCGAGGTGAAAATAGTGAACAACTATTCGCCCCACTACAAACACGTCCAATAGAGTATTCTGCTTCTGCATATGAGGAAGCTGCTGCTTCTGCATATGAGGAAGCTGCTGTCCAGGCCTCTCTTCAGTCTGATTCCTCTGGACTCAGGTATATCCTTTTCCATTAATTTGTGCATTGCATCGTTCATGAAGCTTTATACACATGTTTACAAGGGTTTCATTCTTATCGTGATATTTATTTGTGAACTGAAAAATGCTTTTAACTTTCTCTGACTGCCAGTGTTGAATATTTGGTCTTAGCAAGTGGAGAGTTTAGTGGGAATGATTGGTATAAACTTTATATGACAACACATTGGCTAAATAATTTATTTAGATTTTTGTTTCCCAACGTGTTTGGATGACTGACATTTAAGTAAAACAAGTTGCGTAAATCAAATGTTTACTTTCTGTCCAAATAAATAACTGCATGCAACATGTCTGGCTAAGTTTAAAAGTTACTTTAACTTCACTGAGAAGTATATCACTATCTACTTTTCAAAACAGTTACTTTTTAATAACATTTACTCTTAGCTAAACCTCCTCTTTTTTCCAACTTAACCATATTTTTATTTTTTTATTTTTTGAAACTATTTACTTGTCAGTAAATTTTTAGAGCGTAGCAAAACAATTTTTACAAGAACTTTGATGGGGTTGGTTTAAATACATTCAACAAATTGTTCTGTCCTGATGCTATAGTTTTTCACTGAACCATTTTCTCAGTTTAAACAATAAATGCTCAAGAAGTTGTAGCCCTCATAAGGGAACTAAATGGATAGTTCCAGTAGTTAGTATTGCTGATTATGCTAAATACATGTTTTCCAAGTACTTGAGTAATTAAGCTCATGAATACCATATTCACGTGGATTGCAGTCCTTAATTTTAATATATTCTTTTTTCTGGTGCAGCTTGCCAGAAATTCAAAATGCTGAGGGACTTGTGGATGTTTTGATGGAAATGCTTCGTGCCTTGGATCCAAATAATCCTCAGGTTATAAATTCTTTTATATTTTGTGTTGTCTTTTTTCTCTTTGTAAGATCGAATACTGTTCATTGCTTTATTCCTTCAGTGTTACAAAATGGGTTAAGAACAATGTTACTCCCTCAACTTATACTGTTGTTTCACTTTGGTCTTCGAACTTTCTTTATTCCATATTAGACACTGAACTTCCATTTTTGTATCAATTTAATCACTCCATCTACCTATGTTTAATTAACAGAATGCTTACGTGGTGGCCATGGAAGTAGTGGCGAGGGGAAGGGGGGCTGTAAGGGATTGGGGAAGAAGATTAAGAGTCTTATTCTATTCTTCTTGTTACTTTGGGAAAACGCATAACAAGACAAGGTTTTGTCCAGCTGGAAGGATAAAAACAATGCACTTAATGATTTTTCTTGCTATTGATTTTTTTCACTAGCCGCATCATATTTTCTATTAATTTTATGGCCCTCCCCAGTAAATCATTTTTATGCTATATAAGCACAAACAATAACCATTTATTTATGTTGGTCTGGAGAAAGAGAGGCATTATGCTTAAATTGAAACAAAAATAAAGTAAAGCAAGCAATGAGTTGGGTGACTAACATTGTTTTTAACCCCTTACAAAATTGTATCTGTCGCTGCCAAAAATATTTTTTCCCTGGAAGACAAGCTTCTCTCCCTAGGCATTTCTTTTTTCTGAAAATCGAATATTGTCAACTATTACACTATGGATTTGAATGCTTTGACTACTACTAGCACTGTAGTAAACATATCCATTTTTGTGCCTGTGCAGGATTAATGTTGTTATAAATATTATGTATTTCTACAAGTACTTAAATAATAGTTTGGCAGTGCCTGATATGCCTATAAACACCCCATCCTGATGCAGAATAACATAGGATTGTACAAAGGAAATCTCTATGTTGAAGTCGGGCTGTTGGCATGATTTGATTGGGACATCTTAATTAAGAACCAATGGATTAAGAATACCTAATAGAGTTAGCAACTTAGCATGTCTTCTTAGCTACTAACAATTATTTCTTGAAAATGGTATAACCTAAAAGTAGTGTGTGTTGGGTGAACATATTTGGAAATTGATACTCTATTGGGATTGATGAAAGAAGCGGGGTTCTTTCTTAAGGTACCATGCTAGATTTCTCTTGTGATTTTTCTGTGGAGAGTAACAGTCTTGATGCAGATTAGATTTTGTTATAAATAAGTTGAAAGTGCAGATCTTTTGAAAGAAGAACGCTATTTTTGCTGTAGATTTTTCATATTTTTGGTTCATTAACATTCAAGCTTTCTATAGGAAGAAAGATATTTCTGCTGTAGACTATTCATATTTACTGTTTGTTAACCTTCTGGATTTGTAATCAGAGTGTAAAGGACGAGGTGATCATTGACCTTGTTGAACAGTGCCGTTCATACCAAAAGCAAGTCACTGTTCTCGTGAATAATACTGTGTAAGAATATAGCCTATCTTGTTTTTTTTTTGGTAATTTTGAATTCTATTAAGTTTCGGAGAGTAATTGCCACTTTTCTTTTCAGAGACGAGGATCTTCTATGCAAGGGATTAGCACTGAATGATAATCTGCAGCGTGTTCTAAGCAAGCATGATGAAATTGCCAGAGGAACTGCGGCAGTTGCATTAGGGACAACAGAAACTCCAGCTGCACCTCTTATGAATGTCAATCACGAGGATGATGAGTCAGAAGAGGATTTTGCTCAGTTAGCACACAGGTTCGCTTAATTAACTACTTTCTTGTTTGAATTCTTTTTTGTCGTACTTAGTGCATTCTACAAGGGCTGCATTGTGAATATGCAAATATCGATGACTATGAAGTAAAGTAAAAGCCCATATTAGTTTTTCCTCTTTTGACTGGGGGATCGAGGGAAACATTAGTTTTAGGACAAACCTTTCTTTTTTTATTAGCTCCTTTCTTTCACAATTACAGAGTAAAGAGCTTAATTATAATGGAATTTCTAAAATATCATAACTAATCAAAATAAAAATTCTAATCAATCAAAACTATCTAATCCTAGTTAAATCAACTCTATTCTAGAAGAAACAGGATTAAGAGTAGAAAGATTAGCATGTACGTTGAATTTGATGCCTTGGTGTTGTCTCAACGTTTCTGTATCTTATCAACACAATGTTGGACAGTATTTCTTCATTAACCTTTCTTGCACGACGTATTGATGTTATGTTACTGTATTCATTGCAGATCATCAAGAGATACGTTGCAAGGACCGTCACGGAAGCCCATTGCTGGAAAGAGTGAACCTACTTGGACCAAACCAATTCTTCCTCCACCATCATTAACTAAACCTACTAGCTCTGACTCTGGTACGGTGGATTATCTTAGTGGGGATTTTTATGAATCAGAACGATCTTCGACAAGATCAGGATCAACTACGATTGTTGCTCAATCTCAGACAAAGGACCGAAACTCAACCCCTAATGTGAACCCGAAGTTGTCCAACTCCCCTCCAGATGATTTGGTAAATCCGACAGCATCAATGTTTACTCCAGAATCCACATACGACAAACCTGCTCCAAAAAGCAAATCTTCTGATGAGTTGCCTCCGGCTCCTTGGGATGTTCCTGTCTCCAGCCCACTCCCGCCTCCACCGTCACTGTATAACCAGAGACAACAATTTTTCGAGCAAAACTCTTATGGCCGTGGTCTCTCTCACTCGAGTAGCGAATCTGGTGGTTCTTATGACAGCTTAGTCGGGCAAACTCAGAATCTCTCCATCAAATCGCCAGCCACTACCCGGCAAGAAAATTCTACTGAAGATGCACTCTTCAAAGATCTGGTTGATTTTGCAAAAGCCAAGTCCTCATCTCCTAAACCCAATAGGTCCTTTTAACTGATATTAATGAGTACGAACTATTTGGATGGTACAGAGTGAGCATTGATTGATCAAATTAGCCTTCTTTTTCTGAAAATTACCGGCACCTTCATATAAAGATTCATGGAAACTTGGTTGGTTTATAAGTAGAAAGCAATATATGAGTACTGTGTTTTGATGATTTGGAGCCTCAGGCCTTGTGTATATAGCTGGTAACGTTGTAGCTGATCTGACTACTACTTGGATATGATTATTTCTATGTATATTGTCTTATTTTTATGCAGCACAACTGGCTTCTTTTATTTCCAGTACATTTAGGTTGGATTGCATCAATCTTTTTTTTTATCTACCTCTTCTGATTGAAGCTACGCCTATACATAACTATGTTGTATGGTACACGTGGCATGAACAATAATGTTCATGACCAGTGTGGACTTCCAGCTCAGCTGCTCAAGAACAGATGGGCCTCGGTATCAAATTTTAATATCAAGATAATGAATAATGTTACTTGTATATAATTGTTTTACATACGGATAAGGTGTCAAAAACAGTGGGAGATTTTTTATTTTATTTTATTTATCTTTGTTAAAGAAATTCTGACTGCATCATTTATCTTCACATACATGTGAATCATTGTATACATATAGTACGAACCGGATATAATCACAATTCAATAGGCAACATGCCCTAATTAGTAGGGTTAGTCACTAACAACTGAAAACGGCTGGCTAATACTGTAATACATTGTAGGCCAAGGAGTAGAAGGAGTTGAAGAAAGAATTGCAGAATGTTCCCAAAAATGATTACGGATGATCAACGAGGAAGGCTTCGTTAAAGTTCAGCAACTGATTTGAAAAAGATCCAATTAATTCAGTACAAAATTGATATTTAAAAGCCTGCAAATTAAGAACCTAGGATTCTGCAAACATCATCATATTCTTGAACTCCTCGAAATCAAGAAATCCGTCGGAGTTTGTATCATACAGATTGATAATACTTCTACAGTCCTGGCTGCTGCAATGCTCATCCCATAACCCTAATCTTGACAATGCGTTTTGAAGCTCCTCACTCGAAATCAAACCATCGCCATTTGAGTCGAAAACCTCGAATGCTTTATGCAGATCGTTGTCGATTAAGCTATCGCGTTTGATGTCATCCGTGTTGATAATCGCATCGTAAAAGAACATGAAATCGATGAAATCAAGAGTCGTTTTTCCCAGCAATAACTCCAGCTCATCTTCTCTGCATGTATGGATACCTATTCTTTGAAGAAGCCACATAAGCTCATCGACACTCACCCTTCCATCACCATTTTTGTCGAGATTATTGAAAATTCGTTGCAAGTGGCTGGTACTCAGAGGAAACATGTCGCGTTTGCGTTTTTGTGCAGCCTAGCTTAAGGCAAACAAGTCAAGTAGTGTATGCTTGAAGTTGCTGCATTTATATTAATATATAAGAGGTGAAAGATTGTCCTATTCAATTACTGAGAAAAAAAATCTAAGGTTGTCTTTTATGCACGGAATATCCAAATAATTTTCTTCTCAACTTGTGGTTGAAATAGTGGGAAGAACATTGTGGGAAGTTTCCTGACAAAAAAGAACAAAGACATTGACATTGTTATATGAAAAAGACCTGTGTGATTCAGATTATAGGACGCAATTTGTAGGAAGTTTCTTGTCCAAAAACGAACAAATTTCAGCATTCTCCTAATTCTGCTCTAAAATGGAGTTAAATAATTTTTTTGTACATGAAATCATAGATTTCTCTGGATTGTTCCCTTTGTCTTTATAATCATAGATTTCTCTGGATTGTTCCTTTGTCTTTATCGAATTCAACCACAAGCCTAGCCATCACCATCGATCTGGTACTTAAAATATTGTTCTTTGACAACCTGAAAGGCTTTGTCTTTGAATATTATCTTGTCTTTGAATATTATCTACTCCTTCCACTCTTCAAGAGCCATTATACTAGGGGTGAAATTTGCACGCTTACTTTCCTTTTTGTTTGTCCCAAATTATAGGTCAATTTTCTTTAGTGTATAGTTGATTTTTTTAATTATTTAAGGGAAAATTAGGCCCACAACCATCCAAATATCACAAATTAGAATAATACTCCTAAAACTAATTAAAATCCTTACACCACATTAATTAATATGCTAAAAATCCCCAAACCCCAAAACTTTAGAAAGCAGAAGAGAAGTTGAAAAGCTATTCCAGAAATTCAATACAATGGAGATCACATAATCTCCCAGCTTCTTCCCCAAACCATCCCAAACCCTAGGGTTTCTCTACAAACCAAATTCTTCAATTGGCATACAGAGAATGAAGACAGAATACAATCCAAGAGGTTATATCGACACATAAAAACGCAGCCCAATTAAATGGCCCAAGGAATGAAGCACAATTGAGAAGTTTGAAGGAGGCCCAAAAGAGACCATGTAAAAGGCCTAAGACGGGATAATATAGCAAAGGTCCACCATAGCCCGAGCTCATTAAACGCCCAAGCTCTGGACGAATATAGCACCTTATGAATGTTCAGGGCGACGGAGCCATTATCGCCCAAGATTACGAGATGCTCAGGATCTAAGCAAACTACCATCTTAAGTGACAGTTACAAAGGCAATTAAAGAGTAGTCCCATCATGTCCCACGATCCAGAATCTTAGGTACAAGCAGTTCAAATGGTGCAATTCATGATAGCAGTTAAGACGGCAGTTCCATGACAAGTGAGTCATGATGAAAAACGTGGATAGTTATAGGACGATCAGTAGTTTCAAGCGGTTCCACAACAATAACTGTCAAAGGAGTATAAAAGAGAAGAGAAGGCATAGAAGAAAAGACCCACAAATCAAACAATCTCGAACAAAGAATATGTAATTTTTATTTTATTTACTTTCATCGCATTCTACTTTCAATTGTTCTGTGCGCTTGCGCCCCTTGAAGGCATTTCGTTTATCGCTTATTGTAAATCTTCATCAATAAAGCACCCATTTTTTAGACTTTGTCTCAAGAGGTCCGTTCCTTACACAATCGTCTGAACTTCCTTTTTAATTGTTAGCGAGACCCGACTTTCTGCACGAAACAAGTTTCAAACAAGACATATAGAGAATGAAGAGGAAAATAACAAATTTCTTTGTGTCATTCTTTGATTCTGCTTAAGAAGCTCTTGCGAAGATTCTATTAGTAGATGTAGCACTGCATTGAGCAAAAATAAGTGTGAGGAGATGAGAATAATGAATTGTAGAAAGTGTCGAATCAATCTTCCAATTTTGCCATCTATTGGAGGATAATGGATTATTACTTTCCAATTGAAGTAGTTACTTTGCGAAGGAACCCTAAAATTTGGGGATGAAGATTTTTGGGGAAGAAGGAGATCAATGTACCAATTTCATCCTGGAATTTTTTATTTTCCCCAACTTGAGACACCGTGATTTCAAATTGAATGATTTTGGCTTATTTACCAAACAACAATTTTTGCCTATGTGGAAAGAATTCACAGATTCCGTTTGCCACATCATTTTTTCACCTGCCACATGAAATTTTTGAGAAAAGGCTCGGAGAAGGGATCCTAGAAGTTTTTGTCACTTTTTAAGAAGATAAACAGGAGGAGGAAGCTCGTGAATTTCGTCTAAAGATTATCACTTTTTTTTAATAAAAAAAATTAGTCACTTTTTTTTTGAATTTTATCACTTTTTTTTTTATTGTCTGTCACTTTTTTAATCCATATAACTTCTTTTAATTTGTACCACTTTTTTGAATTCGTCATTTTTTTTTTTAATTTTGTCACTTGTTCTCAACATACTCAACATGTAGATTGGCCTGAACGTGTTAATTATTTTAAGAACATGATTACTAGTACTGCATAAATGGATGATATTATTTTGATATTTGTCATTTTTTTTTTTAAAAAAGTAAAAAAGTGACATTGTGTCACTTTTTCATTTTACACAATATTTTTTACTTCTTAAAAACATTTCATATGATTTTTCAAAACATCCTTAATTTTAAGGGTATTTTTGTAAGTACCCCATTTTTTAATGTCTTTATTTAATGTGTCTTGTTATCAACAAATATGAATTACTTTTATTGAAACCATTATTTAATGTAAGTAAAATTTATGTTTTCAATTATATTAATTACATTTTCTTGACATTTATGAAAACAGAAACAAGTCTGTCTTTATGGGACAGAGGGATAAAATACATTATAAAAGGTGCAGGCTTGACCAGGGTTGTGACGTAGATTGACATGATTTGAATATTTGTTATTAATTTAAATTGGTGGGAGTGATTTCGAAATTCAAATTTTACTCCAAAACTACCGTCAACTATCATATTCACCCAATATTAGATGGATTCGAAAATCATCATTTTGCAAAGAATTCTTATATATGAAGATTAACATTTATGTTTGTAGTTAATAGACTCCTTCATGTTTTAAACAATTGGAGAATAGCAAATTGCCATTTTGGAGTATAAAAAAGAGCGATTCTTTCTCTCTTAACTTTCTTTAAAATTCTATAGATTCAACTTAAATTGAATTTATTTATTTGAAATTTATAATTAAATTTTCAAGAGAGATGCAAGAAAAACAATGACCTAAAATGAGGATAAAAAAATAATCATCTAAATTTACAGTCTTTGAAATGATATACTCGAAACAACTGATGTTATTTTCATAAACATTAATCAAATTGCTACAAAATATAATGGAGAGTTTCTATAAGTGTACTTTGACTGAAAAATTAATTATACAAGCCGTCAAATCTCAATCTCAAATGAATAGCCGTTAGCATCACCAGTTTTGGACATTCAAGTCTTGCATTCCTATGCACGTTTACTCAATTCCTTCAACACCCACAAATCCATTCCCCGAGGACAACAACTCCACGAAAGTTGTTCGATGAAATGACGCAAAGAAATTCGTTCACATGGAACACCTTTTTGAAGGATGCACAAAATGTGATGGCGAGAGTGATTTATTGAATTTGTTTATGTCGATGCCCCACAAGAATGAATTTTCTTGGAATGTGGTTATTTCGGGGTATGCAAAAGTTGGGGAATTGGATGTTGCGCGTAGATTGTTTAATGAGATGCCGAGAAAGAATGGGATTGCATGGGATGCAATGATTCATGGTTATGCGAAAAATGGGTATCCAAGAATGGCTTTGAGGCTTTTTAAGGATCTCTTGAACTCGGATATCGGGCAAACTGGTAGTGTTTGGAGTTTGGATATGATCATATTGACCACCGTTGTTGGAGCATGCACGGATTTGGAAGTCTTGATTGGGGAAAACAGGTTCATGCTAGGATGATTGTTGATGTTTGATTCAGTTCTGGGAAGTTCACTTGTGAATATGTATGGGAAGTTCAGTGTTTTGGATAGTGCAAGTGGTGTATTAAACGCAAGGAAGGATCCGGATGATTACTCTATGTCTGCTTTGATTTCTGGGTTTGCAAATTGAGCAGCATCAGACGAATGAAAATCCAAAAAACAGGACCTCTGGTCCTCTGCTCAGGCCGCTGAACATCCTGACTTGCCATCCGGAGATTCAGAGACTGGAAGCGACGAAAGTGAAAGCGGTTCGAGTGAATCAGAAGATTCATCTTCTGTAAAGAAGAAAAAGAAAAAGTTGGCTAAAGCCAAAAAGTATAGGTAACCAGCAGGTCGCCACCAAAGGAACCACCTTGACCTTGTAAGTATAATATTACATCTAATGAAAGCTATATTGCAATTTTTAAGGAAATCAACAATGCTGGCACTTCCTTGTCTTTTTTTTTTTAAATCCATTTTGGTTTTGGCACTCCCACAACCTTTTATTGTGAGTTGTGATGAGATGAAACTGTGTTAGTAATTTTCGAATTGTTTTGTTACTTTCTGATTACTTATGTAGTTTGTATCAATTTTCTGCTTCGCTAAAATCCAGCTTATGTATGATGCTCTTTACGTGGTTTGCTACTTTGCTCCAGAATTTAGCTCTAGAAGCCGGGTTGGAGCCAGGGGGACCAAAAAAATGAAAAATTTCGGAAGAATTTTTTTAGTAGCTTTTGACTGAAGGACGGACATTTTAGTCACATTTTCCGGAGGCAATGGCGCCTCCGGCTAACTTTGCAAACGCCATTGTCATAACTGGTACACTAAGGAAGATTTACCGGGACCTTGATCCAAAGTATACAACACTTGCGAAAAATGCTGCTAGAAAATCTGATGATTTGGATCATATTTAACTGAAATTTGGTTTTTGTACAAATAAAATGTAGCTTGCTTGTTTATGTAAATAGCGCTTGTGCTTTTTTATTTTTCTTGCATGGTTCCTTGAGGGCAAGTTGGACTGAAATTCCCCTGCAATTGTATATTTCTTTTGGTACCTCTGGCAATTCTCTGTTGTTTGATTACTTCCGCATGTTTTGTAAGCTGAACTAAGTAGTCTTACTCTCCTGGTTATATAAATGGTCTCAACCACTTTTAAGGACAAGAAATTCCTTGTTAAATTTATTAGGAAAAATTAAGATTGAGCTCCTGAACCTTTATATTGTAACTTTGGGTCCTAACCTTCAAAATTGAGGTTATCGATCCCCCACCATATTTAAATAGAAAATGCTCGCCATAAATAAATAAAATAAATAAATTTTGAAGCAAAAAATTCAATCAACATGGCCAAAAATCATATCCGAATGAAGTTTATACTTTCTATTACCTTTTCTAATCTAACAAGAAAAGCTCACTGTTTATCTATAACTCAATAATAACACCAATGAACAATGCTTACCTCTTTTAAGCTAGGACCTTCCATAATCGAAGCCAGTATATATTTCTCGGACCAACGTCGGTCTCAACCAATAGATGAATCGGGTAAAAATGAAGAGAGAAAAGATGTTTTCATTTCAAATGTAGCTGTGCAGAAAAGAATTGTAAGTTACATTAAAAGGAGCACTGAATCTTTTTTATAGCTCCTTGGAAATCATCCTATTGAATGAAGCTAATGTTTCTTTTGTAAATACTCATAAATTGTGACTACAACATTCCCAATTTGATGGCTGACCTACTGTGTGTTGTATGTACTCCCACTTCCACAACCTACATTAGCCATGCCATCTCTTGAGCCATTCCCCATATATTCCCAACCACCTCTATTTCGAATCCATGGCGGTGCTAACTTTGAATTATTCCACCTATGCTGCCTAAAGTATTTCCTCCCCAGGTTATAAGAACCCCGAGGATGAACGTTTGGATGGACATTTGCACATGAAACTCTCATATCTGGTAAGTCCTTACGAGTGCCTGTATGGTTTTGACTTGAGGGATGATTAGCACAATTACCATAGCACTGTTCTGCATGTCCTGCTGCCTCACTCATGGATGCACATTTGGCAGAGGTTGGTAGCTCTCTCTTGCCGCGCAGATATGGAGGCAATGGAGGAAAGGGGTGGAATGGCAATCCTGGAGCTACATTCCAACTATTAAAAGATTCTGCTTGAGGGGTCCCAAATTGCTGTATGATAGGAAATGGAACACCATAAGATACAGACAAGTGTGAAATGAACCTCTGTTGTGAATCGCCCAATACTACATCAAATGTATGCTTCATGCGCATAGCTCTTTCATGTTCAATAGCAGTCGAACAAGCATCTGATGGAATAATAGAGGCATTAATCGGAGAATTAAATCCAGGAGGGGCATACTCATCAGTGTTCTGCTCTACGTCATCTGCCACGTGCAGGTATGACACCAAAGGATTATCCCATCGACTTTTACGCTTGCGTGTTTTTGTACCATTGGCACCACAATCACTAGTACATGATGCATGAGATCCCTCTGACACACCAGTAATAACGGCACTGGGTGCAATGCAGCAGTCTATTGCTTCTGAAGGTTTTCCGCTCCTATGACTTGAAGCATCATGTAAAAAGGGAAACCTATTGTAGTTTGAACTGTGATGAAATCCCATCCTACCAAGATCTCTGTCCATGCAGCAATTTTTCCTGATGGGCCTTCGAATCCACCTATCCCGAAAGTTCCGTGCAATTTGATGGACCTGATGCATAGTACAGGAAACCGAACTCAAATTTCTAGCCAACAGGCCAGCGACATGAAGTCATTCACAATCTTCCAAAGAATCATTGAAACAAGATATTCAAGAGAGTCACAAAACCCATTAGAATATCCAGCTAATAAAGTAGCAATTTCACAATAATGAAATATCTATATAATCACCAACGCAGAGAGCATGAATGAGAAAATATGGTCATGAATGCCTTGGGGAAATTGCAACTGATGTTTTCTATCAAACAAACCAAATCATCCTTCACT
>CAIGRQ010212094.1:0-14529 GCA_903798375.1 Fraxinus sp. D2006-0159 | reverse complement strand
TCTGTACACGTAAGGGATGACAAAAAAGCTCGTCGACTTGGACGTCTAGGGCTCGGCTCTTTTCAAGCCATAAAAGCTCAGCACAAAAAGCTCAAGCCAAACTCGAGCTTTCTTTATTTAATTTATAACATGTAAAAACTGTACAAATTTTAAATTTTAAGTAAGATATGTAGATTTGACATAAAAATAAAATAAAACTCGAGCCGGCTCGGTTCGGCCCGCTAAGGCTAGGGCAGAAAGCTCGGGCCGAGCCTCATTTTTTTGGCCGGGCTCGGCTTGGCTCGGGCCAAAAAAAGCTCGGGCTCGGCTCGAGCTTTTTTTTCCCGGCTCGGGCTCGGTTCGGCTCATTGCCACCACTACTACCAGATGTTAAAAAAAAACAGTACGAGGAAATTAGAAATTACTCTTAAGAGGAATTAAATCAAATAAACAGAAAGCACAAAGATGTAGGAAGTTTTTGCAGTACATTCTATTCAGCTGAGAACCTGTTATATACACACATAGGAAAACAACTACTTCCAAGCTTTCAGGAAGAGAAAACCAAAACTAAATGAAGCATAAAACAAGACACTAAAGTAACAACCATTGACTCTCTCAAACACAAAATGAAAAACATGTTTAATTATGACATATTTTAATTTATTTTTGCATTACAGTAACACACTCCCCCTTAATTCAAAAAAATCTACAACACCTAATTTATTTCTAAAATAAGCGAACTTTATTAGAGAAAGTGACTTTGTGAATAAATCAGCAACTTGCTCATTTGAATTGAAATACTCCAACTTTATACTTCCTTCCGGAACCGGCTCTCTTATAAAATGATGTCGAGTGTCTATATGTCTTGTTCGACTATGGTGAACTGGGGTTCTTTGCTATTTCAATGGTGGATTGGTTATCACGAAAGATTGTTGTTGCTTCCTTTTGCTCATGTTTAATATCTTTTAAAATTCTCCTTAGCCAGATAGCATGGCAGGCTGCTAAAGTAACATCCATGTACTCAACTTCAGAAGACGATAGAGCGATGGATGGCTGCTTCTTTGAACACCAGGATATGAATTTGACCCAAGCATGAATAGATAGCGATCATCTATGGAACCTCCCCAATCGCTATTAGAAAAGCTACACAGCTCAAAGTTATTAATGTTAGAGTTGATAGTCCAAGAATAACAAACCAAGAGGGGGATGAATTATATTTTAAAACTTTTTTGAAAAATTAATCTAAATTCAAGAAAGTAAAGACTAAATGGATTAATTTAAATAATAAGCACATATATAAAAGCGATAAATAAAAGGGATAAAAGGGTGAGAGGATGCAAACAATATAATTGTGGAGGTTCAATCCAAAATAATGATCTACGTCTTCCGTTCCAAGCTCTTCGACACGAGTAAGATCTTTTCACTATATTGATTGACTTATGATGCAATCCAACCATTTACAACGCTTTCGGTGACTTACAAATAAAGAGTACCGATCCTTATACAATGTTGAGTTTTATAGGATCTCAACACGACCCACTTTTGAGTTTTCACGGGAGCTCAGTATGACTCACACATTGACTTACAACAAGGAGTACCGATCCTTATACAATGTTGATCTTTAAGGGATTTCAACACGACACACGCTTTTATCAACATGATTTTACAATGAAATAACTCTCTTGATAAATATTACAAACAAATTAAGTACTAAGAGANTAACTCTCTTGATAAATATTACAAACAAATTAAGTACTAAGAGAGACTAACACTTCAATGAATAGTAATAAATGATAACTCAAGTGTTAGATGAATTTTTTTGATAAATATGATGGTTAAAAAATTAGATTCAACCAATTAAAATTTTTTCAATGAGAAGATGCAGAAGAGTCAAATGAAATTTAACTTCAAAAATCTTCTCAAGATATTTCTTCCTTTTAATGAACAGTTGTAATAAATTAAGTATTATGAGAGTAATGAGAAATTTTGATGAATATTATGATTCTACAAGTTTGATTCGATCAATCAAACTCTTCTATTTGAAGAAGTAGAAAAAATTATGCAATGTAAGTTCAAATATCTTCTTAAAAAATATATCTCTATTTTAAAATTGATATAAATAAATTAAGTACAAAGAGAAATGAAAAACTTTGATTCAAAAAATTTGATTCAACAATGAATGTAAAAATGTAAGTTCAAAGAAGACTTTTCACAAGAAATCTCTTTTCTAGGTTTTTTTTTTAAGAATCAAAGTGAAGTGGTATTTATGGTAGTTAAAACGCTCATCCGGACGTTCGTATCCTGAGCTGGATGACCCAACTAGTCGTTGTGTGTCAAAAATTAGAAAGATTAAAAAATAACGACTGGGGGAACAAGGCGTTCGTGTTGACTTTAACTTTGAACCTTTTTTTTTCTCAAAAAATGTAGGCTTTTGAAGGAGTAAAAACTTTATCTTTCAAGGTAATTAATAGTGTAAAAAATTTAAATATCAAATGGAAATATTTACCTTTTTGAAGAATAATTTGTTTTATGCAAGTGTTTTTATGAAATAATCTTTTCGTACATAAAATGATATTTGAGTTTTTATCATTCATTGCTAAATATCAAATTATTAGTACCTTCATATTTAAACTAAGTAGTATAATTTTTTTATCTTGATTCGAAGTTTGCCTCTTAAACTTCTAACTTGATCTTGTTTTTTCTTGACGTTTGTCTTTTATACTCTCATATCAAATGATTTAACTTGAATACTTAACTTCCACTTTGATCTTCATTTTGAATCTGATTTATAATGTGTTATTTTGGAAATACTTGATTGATTTTAACATTGAACTATCATCATTCAAAATCATTTCTTAGAAACAATATTAATCTTGTCTGTTATGATTAAAACATTAAGGATGAAATCAACTATAGATCAATAAGAATAGAAACCACAATAGGAGCATGTTTCTTTCAAATAACTTAGCTCCCTCTTTGTAGCACCATAATGAATTTTGCTTGGGTTTTTCATAGGCAGTGATAGGAGATTAGTAGCTTGCAAGATGAGTGGACGACTATTTGTGAGATAGAGAAGACTCCCCACCAAACTTCGTTACACATGAAATTTTGCTTTCTCTTCTCCATCATCCAAAATGTACTTATGATTTGTAACAATTGGAGTTTTAACTAGATTTCAATCTTTCATTTTAAATTTCTCACAAAAATCTTTCACTAATTTTTGTTGTGAAAGAAAAATTCTAGCATCCCGTTACTCCCTTCAATCCTTTCATATCAGGCCCTTGGTGATTGTTTGAGACTGTAGAGTGCTTTCTTCAATTGATACACTATCATCTCTTCACCTACAACTTCATAACCTCTAAGCTGTTGTACATGTATTTCTTCCTCCAATAAACCATTCAAAAAGGCTGATTTGATATCAAATTGATAAACATGCCATTTATAGTGAGCATCAATTGATAAGACAATGCAGATAGTGTCCAACCTAGCTATTGGGGAGAAGGTATTTTCAAAATCGATGCCTTCTCGTTGAATATAACCATGTGCACCTAACCGTACCTCGTATTTTTACCTGATCAACCAGATTTGTGCTTCAGCTTGTACCCATATTTTAGTCTTGCAACCACTTTTCCCATTGGCAACTCAACAAGTTTCAATGTCTTATTTTTTTTAATGTCTTCATCTCCTCATCCATTGCATTATGCCATTTATTACGTTTTACAGCTTCTTCAAAATTATTTGGTTTTTCAACTAGTGCAAGCTGACATATCTCAATCTATTCATAAACCTTTTGTAATGATCTCCATTTTCGCGGAGGTATGTTTAAGGAAGAAGAGTTTGGAGATGTTAAGTCGGAAGAGATGGAAGTGCTCATACTAGGTTCTGAAGGGCTAATACTAGGTGTTGAAGGACCTGAATCACCATGGTCACCACCACCTTTGACAAACTCTAATGGTTTAGCAACAAATTTACCATTATCTTGAATGAAACCAGAACGTGTCTGCAACTCAGTCCAATTCTATGCATTTTTCTCATCGAACAAAACATCACGGCTTATTAATAACTTTTCAGAAATAGGATTATAAAATCGATATCGTTTAGTTTCCATGCTATAGATCACAAATATACACTTCACACTATTATCATCAAGGTTTATTTTCCATGCTATAGCCCACAAATATACATTTCACACTATTATCATCAAGTTTATTTCTCTTTTGAGATGACATTAGCACATAAGCAACGCAACTGAAAATTTTAAAGTGTGTTACCTTTGGCTTCCACCCATGTCAGTCTTCAAAAGGTGTTTGATTGGACAATGTAGGTATAGAACTTCGATTAAGGATATAAGCAGCAGCATGAATGGCTTCTACCCAAAAACTCTTTAGAAGACATTTGGCTTTCAAAATGCATTTAGCCATTTCTACAAGACTTCGATTATTTCCCTCTACTACTCCATTTTGTTGCGAGGTGTAACTAGTTGTTAATTGCCTCCGTATTCCCAATTCTTTACACAATTTGTCAAACTCCCTAGAAACGAATTCACCACCACGATTTGTCTGTAATATCTTGTTTGCATGTCCACTTTACTTTTCAGTAAAAGACCAGAACTTCTTGAAGATTGGTAGCACCTCTGATTTTTCTTTAAGAAAAAAACCCCCAAGTCATTCTATTGTAATCATCAACAAAGTACATGTTGTCGTTAAGAGAAAAGTGAGCATAAGTTCGCAAACACCTGCATGTATTAATTAGCTGGCCATAAAGTTTTCATGCTTTTGCCTTTTGGAAAAGAGTCTATGTTGTTTTCCAATCACATAACTTTCACACACATCAGTAACATATTTTATCATAGGCAAACCATGCACCAAATTACATTTAGACAGCAAATCTAAAGTTGTAAAACTCATATGTCTATACCTCTGATGCCACAACCAGTTGTCATCTTTTAATGAGGTTGAAAGTGCTTTCTTTTCATGATCAAGAGTAAGAGGGAACAACTTATTCTTGGCCATGGGAACTCTAAACAACATGTTATTCTTTGTCTTGTTTTAAATAAAATAGAACATGAGAAATCTTCAAAGAAAAGTGAATAACCTTATCTTAAAAATTGGCCAACATTTAGCATATTTGAATCCAAGTCACGGACATAGAGAACATCTATAATACAATTGGTTTCACCATAATTAAGTTTTACAGTACCATTTTTCTGTCCTACACGAACTGTTCCATTATTCATCTTTACCTATTTTAGTTAACTTATTTTAGGATATGTATATTCTGTGATTTGCATTTTGTCCAGAATTATTGTTGTACTATAATTAGTGTTTCTTGTTATAGTAAATATCCAAGGGTCATTAGAATTTTACTATCATTAGAAAACCCTAAACTAGGGTTGGCCATACAAGTCTGTATGTGTATATAAGCATTCTTCTTCTTCATCAATAAGTATGAAAAATTTCAGCCAACTATTCTTTAGTTTCATTATGGTATCAGAGCTATACTCTTAACAAACTTCGATTGTGGCCTCAATGGAATCATCCAACATAGACTCTACCAACCAAACGTCTAGCAACACTAACCCACCACCTCTACCCTCTCCCATCGTCCTAATCTTCCTATTGTCATCATTGCTCAAGCTCAACTACCCATCAAACTTACCTCAACAAATTTTCCTGCATGGCATATCTAATTCCACGGTCTGCTCGTTGGCTTTGATCTTCTGAGCTTTGTCAACAAAACCTTTCCATGTCCTGCGTAATCCATGAACACATAAAATACAACCACCACTCTCAACCCTGAACACGCACGCTGGATCCGACAGGATAAACTTCTCAATGCCATTGTCAGCTCTCTATCTCCAAATTTGGTTTCCTTTATTGCTGCAGCACGAACATCACGTGAAGCGTAGGTTACTATCAACAACACTTACGCTAGACCCTCACATGGGCGTATTATGCACCTAAAAAATGCTCTCGACAATCTGCAAAAGGGGGATGCCACTATAACAGAATATATGCATAGGGTTAAAAGTATTGTTGACAATCTAACCCTCATGGATTCTTCACCCGATCCAGATGAATTGGTCCTTTACATCCTTCGTGGTCTTGGTTCCGAATACAATGGACTGGTAGAAACTGTTCGTGCTTGTGATACATCAATCACGTTTGATGAGTTGCACAAAAAACTTGTTACGAGAGAAGCCCAACTCCAACCTCAATTTTCTGTCTCCTCCTCTCCCTTCCAACCAATCACGGCCAATCTCACCTCTCGAAATCCCTTCACTACACGGCCAAACCACCTTCCTGGATCTTGGACCAACTACACTCCCCAGCAACATCCCTTCTCAAATAATTCCCGACCATGTAACAATAGCAACACAAACTATACGCCTCGACCGTACCTTAGTAAGTGCCAACTATGTGGGGAATCTGGTCATTTTACTATAAGATGTACTACCTATCGTTATTCACCAATCATCTCAAACCCAAATTCTACGCAACAATCGTGACAATACCAAGCAAATCTGGTCATCCAGTCCACTGCCCCGCTTTCTCAAGAACGACCTCTCGATTCGGCGCATCTCTTCACATAACCAATGATCTTGGCAACCTCGCACTCCACTCCAACTACTCTAGACCTAATGATGTTCAAATTGGTGACGGTAATGGTTTACACGACACTCACACTGGTCAGACTCATATTCACTCCCATAACTCCAAGTTTATTCTCTCTAATATTCTCTGTGTTCCCCAAATAGCTCACAATTTAATTTTCGTCTCTCAATTCTGCTCACAAAACAATGCTAGTATTGAATTCTTACCCAATTCGTTTATTGTGAAAAACTTGCAGACCGAAACTCCAATCCTGCGCGGGCCAGTTAAAGATGGCGTGTATGCACTCCCATTCAATTTGTCTGCCTACTCTACTATCTCCACCAACCTTAACACCTGGCATCTCTGCTTAGGACATCCCAACCCCAAAATCTTACGTCATTTAGTGTCTAGCAATTTTTTTTTATCTTTATCATCGTTCAAACATTCATTATCTAATTGTCATTCATGCCATTGCAATAAAAGTCACAAATTACCATTTTCCAACTCTATTGTGTCCAGTTCTGCTGCATTACAAATTATTTTCTCTGATTTATGGACATCTCCTGTCGTCTTTACCGAAGGATACAAATACTATGTTGTGTTTATTGATCATTTTACTAAATATGTATGGCTCTACCCGTTAAAGAAAAAATTGGATGTTCACGACACCTTTATTCATTTTTGTGGCCTTTTCGAATTTTTTTAATGACACCATTACCACGTTATTCACAAAAAATGGTGGTGAATATATTACTCTCACCTCCTACCTTTCGAAAAACGGTATCACTCATCTGACCACTCCTCCTCATACACCGAAACGCAATGGCTATGTCGAACGACGACATCGCCATATTGTCGAAACTGGTTTGGCACTTCTCCACCATGCATCAATTCTCTTACGTCTTTGGCTTTATGTGTTTACCACATCCACATATCTAATAAACCACCTTCCTAAACTCAACCTTAACTATCTCACCTCTTATGAAAAACTCCACCATGCTACCCTTGGCTATGCCCATATAACTTGCACAAACTTGAATCTTGCTCCAAGCCATGTGTTTTTCTTGGTTATAGTCTCTCCCAAAGTGCCTATTACTGCCTTGATATTCCTACTGGTTGTGTATATACGAGTCGTCACATAAAATTCGTTGAACATATTTTTCCCTTTCTTTTCATCTTCGCCCTTGGTCACTGGTTCAAATGGCATAAGTCATGGTTGTGTCCTCAACCCCTGGTCACTGCACCCACTGGATTGGACTTCGTCTTTGCTCCTTCTCCTTCATCATCCCCAGTTTTCGACCACAATTTCCCAAACAACCTTGTCATTCCTCCATCTTTACCGTCCTCAATCATCGTACCTAACTCTATGTCGGACTCCATGCCTACTCCCTCTCCCACTACTCCCAACGTCTTACATACTAACTCCCTCGTCCACAACACTTTCTCAACAACACCATCTCACTCGTCTACTCATCTTACTCCATCACCTAACCCTGTACACATGTGGCCCACTTGAAGCCTTGCGCAACTTCTCCACTCCCCTTCTTCGTCGGCTCCTGAGCGGTCCAACCGCCTCAACCGTCTATCTATCTCTCCAACCACTAAAAATTCCACTACACCATCTCCCTTTTCAACTCAACCGGCTTCACCACCTCCCCCTCCACATTCCCCGTCCTTCCATCCAATGACCGGAAGTAAAGATGCTCACCATGCCTCCACTACACCCTGCCAACTCTCTCGAGAACCAACTACTGCCACCCAGGCCATGAATGGTCCGAACAGTCATTATGCTATGTGTGATGAGTATAACGCCCTTATAAAAAATGGCACTTGGACTCTTGTGCCTCATGACTCATCTCAAAATGTTATTGGTTGCAAATGGGTCTTTTGTATTAAACGAAGAGCGGATGGGTCTCTTGATAAATATAAGGCGCGCCTTGTCGCCAAGGCTTTCTTCAACGTCCCGGGCTGGACTATTATGATACTTTCAGTCCGATTGTCAAACCTGCTACTATACGTTTGATCCTTTCACTCTCTATTATGCGAGGCTGGCATCTCAAATAGCTAGACGTTAATAATGCCTTTCTACATGGATCATTATCTGAGAATGTCTATATGCGACAACCACCAGGGTTTGTTAATCAACAATTTTCGGATTACATTTGTCATCTACAATGGTCTCTTTATGGCCTCAAACAAGGTTCTCGTGCCGGTACTTTGAACTCAAGCATTTCCTCGTCAGTATTGGATTTCAAAATTCCAGAGCCGACGCGTCCTTATTTTTTCTCCGCCAGCGGTCTATGGTACTTTTTCTCCTGGTCTACATCGACGACATTATACTCACTGATAACTCCTCTTCTGCTATAGCCACTTGTGTTCAGAAACTTGCTGACTGGTTCTCCATTAAGGATATGGGCAATCTTTCTTACTTTCTTAGCATGGAAGTCATTTCTAGCCCGCATGGTCTTTTCTCCCACAGCGCAAGTATATTCTTAACCTCCTAGATAAAACATGTATGTCTTTATCCAAGCCAGTTGTTAGTCCCATGCCAACCTCACATGTCCCTGCTCTACATGAAGGTAAACCGATGGCCAATCCATCTGATTATCGTTCAGTACTTGGTGCCTTAAAATACTTGGCATTGACACGTCCGGACGTGGACTTTATGGTCAAAAAACTTTCCCAATTCATGCAATTTCCTACATCCGTACACAGGTCTGTCCTTAAATGTTTATTACGATATTTGCATGGGACTCTTGATCACGATCTTCTACTTCAACGAAATTCTCCGTTTTCTCTTCACGCATTCTTTGATGCTGATTAGGGTTGTAACATCTCTGACAGAACCTCCACTAGTGCTTATATTGTTTTTATTGGCTCTAATTCAATCTCCTAGAGTTCTAAAAAGCAGAGCACTATTGCTCGCTCGTCAACAGAGGCTGAATACCGATCCATTGCTGCTGCAACTGTCGAAATCACCTGGCTTCAGGCTCTCCTTCATGAGATTGGCTACACATAGCCTACCGCTCCTGTCATCTATTCTGATAATGTCGGGGCCACCTATCTGTGTGCTAATTTAATGTTTCATTCTTGGATGAAACATATTGCCCTTGAATTTACTTTGTTCGCGAAAAAGTTCAAACTGGCAAGCTTCGTGTCATGTTTCTGTATGTATATATAAGCACTCTTCTTCTTCATCAATAAGTATGAAGAATTTCAACCAACTATTCTTTAGTTTCATTAAAACTTTCACATTCATCGTTGCTTCTTGCTCAACAAAATTTGTGTGCTTTTATTTCAAATTACAAAACTTTTCTATGTGGCCATACTTGTCACAATAATAACATTGGACCTTACGGTTGTTAGCATCACATTTACTTCCGACTGTATTATGATACTGGTTACGGCCCATTATCCGTGTACCTCTTTTCTAGCCTTGTCCACCTCTTTTTTCTCGAAGGGAATACCCTCCATGACTGGTGTTGCTACTACATTCTTGCATTGTGTAATTGTCTCTGGACAAGTGCAGTCTGGTGTGGATTGCCTTCTCATCAATAGTAATTTCTTCATAACTTCTTTGTCTATCTTCATGAGATTGAACATAATCTGGCAATTCATCAACTGTAAGCACTGCTAGATCTTTAGATTCTTCTATGGTAGTCACCGCAAGCTCATATTTTCTTGGTAAGCTCCTCAAAATTTTCTCAACAACCTTTTGATTAGATAGTTGTTCACCATATTTCCTAATTTTATTCACTACTTCCATCAAATTGTTAAAGTAGTCATCCATAGAATCTTCATCTTTAATAAAGGAGCTCTCAAATTTCCTACGAAATGTTTGAAGTTTGACAGTAACCCCCTTGGCGGTTCCTTGGTGGCCGTTCTTGAGTTCATCCCATACTTCTTTTGATTTTGTAGCCCCTAAAGTTCAAGGGAAGATTGCCTTATCCACTTCTTGTTGAATGAAAAAGAAACCTTTGGCATCTCTCTTTCAAACATCTTTTAAAGATTCAGCTGACACTCCTTCAACATATCCTCTCTATCAATTGCCATATATCTTGGGAGATGAACAAAGTCTTCATCGTTGTACTCCAGACATCATATCCACTAGGTTTAAAAAATGAAATTGTAGTCAAGGTAGGATTAATCTCAGCATTGTTGCCTGCCATTAAATAGTAACTTGGACCTTCTTGAGCTGGAGACCAAGCTCTGAGATGTTAAAAAAAAAAGTCTGAACTAGCAAGAAAACCGGAAATTACTCTTTAAGAGGAATTAAATTAAATAAATGGAGGGCACAAAGATATAGGAAGTTTTTGCACTACAATTTTATTCAGCTGGGAACTTGTTATATACATACATGAAAACAACTACTTCCAAGCTTCCAGGAAACAGAAAACCAAAACTAAAAGATACTCCTAAAATGAAGCATAAAACAAGGCACAAAGTAACTACCATTGACTCTCTCAAATACAAAATGAAAAACATGATTAATTATGACTTATACTAATTTTTTTTTCCATTACAGTAGCAATACTATGTGTATACTCTGAATGATTTCAGTGTTACTGTTGACATTACACTTTCTGTGGATATATTTATCACCATGCCATGACCGAAACAGAAAAATGTATTTGCATTCTTTATAAATAGACTTCACGAATCTGATCTTGAATGCTAATATTCTTGAACTATCTAGCTTATAGCATTCTTTATTCAATGTTATCCTCGATTTATATACTTAAGAGTATTGTTTTATTACATTGTTTACTTCTACTGTCATCCAATAACAGCACGGTTCAAGTCATCTTTACTATCGATCAATGTCAATTGAACAAAGCACATATCTATTTAATAATTTTCAACTTTCGTGCATGCAATCTAGTGCTGGAAGTCTTATTTTCCATTAGTTTTTTTCATTCATAAATATATATTTTGTTCTCTCTTGTCTCCAGGAGTATAATTCTATCATGTTCTTTTGAAGATTTGTACTGAGAACGTGTTAATTAACATTAGTCAAGGAAACTTATTCCCAAGACATATAGATTGTAAGCATTACTTAGCATTGTAACTCATTAACCAGATCAAGCAGTCCACTCACCAGTTTAATGATCGATAAGCAACTTTTGTACTAATTTTGTCACCTACAAACCCACCATTAATTTACCCTACTTTTATCTACGGTCCTTGTAGAGACCCCCAAATCCCTACCTATTAGCCCATCTTTATTGTTTTCGTTTCATTATCTTTACCAGTGATTTTAGTCTTCTCAAAATCTGCAGCTTCTTTTGCAGTTAATTTCTGGTCATTCGTGTTTCTTCGCAGTATAGCTTGTTAAACTTACCCCTCATTGTTCTTTATTTGTTGAATGGATCTATTTTGAGATTAAATCCAGCTTAACATGATTTTCAATGTGCATAGTCATAGAGAAATTGGGGCTTGTATTATGTACAAATAGTAATTATAGTCTAAAATACATTGAAATATATAGCAGTACCATTAATCTTATTATTCTAGTCACTATTTACCTGCTAAACTAACGAGTAAGTGTTTAATATTCAAAGTGAAACCAATTATTATCATTTTGCTCGCGTAAAGAAAAAGATTTAACACTGAAATTATGATTTTTCATACATTGATGAGAAGTGGGAATTGGAGGTGCCAAATTTTCTTTCATTTGCAATTAATGTTAGGATATTAATTTTGAACCCTTTTTTTTCCTTCAAAAAATCTTTTTTTTTTTTTTTCCCCCTACAAAAGGAATACTACAAAAAGAAATTAGGTTTGATTTCTATAGTATAATTAATTTACTTTTTAATTGCATTGAATTAGCTTGACTTCTTAGTTTAAGTTTAAAGATGGTGGAATGTAAAGAATAGCTTATCAACCATGTCAATGTATAGAAAAGAAAAAAAACATCTAAGTTATTTCTTCAGTTTATGTGACTACTATTTATTATCTTAAGCCGCACAGACCGATAGAACTTATTACTTTGTTTTGAGTCAATTTTTTACATTGCTTGTAATTGTACTATAAATGTTTAAATTCCGCAGAAGTTCATTTTATGTGACTACGTGTATCAGAGAATTTTTTGCTGTGATACATTTATATGAACCCTTCTTAGACTATTCCACTTATCCCATGTAGTGTTTACAACAGATGTTGAAGGGCTGGTGGTGAGCTCAAATCACATTCATTGGCTTAAAGTTTTTGGTGCAAGTATCGACACCTCTCTCTTTTGAGGTTGGAAGTTTTAGTTGGGGAAAACAGATATTGAAGTCATTCATTCGAGGATCTACATCTCTCTTGGTTTGGCGATAGTTGAATGATAAGCTTCTTGCTAATTCATCGCTACCTGAACGTAATTTTATTTTTGAGTGATGCTATGTTGCTTCACTAGTGCTCAACGATAGCCTTGGTGCCACATAAATGACATTAGATGGGAGATTCATTTAATAGCAAGGAGACATGGTCCATTTATTCGGATCTATCATATGTTATCATCTAGAACACGTGTGGAGTGGCAGAGCCATAAGTTTTTCATTGGGATAAAAAATTAAGATACAATTTTTTTAAATAATATAATTAATGAAAATTATAAGTCAATACATTACTACCAATTGTAGCCTATGCATTTTTATACTTTGAAAATATCATAAAATACATCGTTATTAATATTGTCAAATATATATATAAATATTCAAAACAATATTAACTCTAATCATGTCTAAATTATTTTATAATTTCTAACAATTACAAATGTATTTATGAAAAACAAACCACAATGTCAGTTGGTAAAATAGTAAAGTATGTTGCACAATGTATAAATTAATGATTTCCTGCGCACCACGTGTCTTGAAGATCTGAAAAAAAAAATAATAATAATGCCCTATTTGAAATATGTATATAAAATTGGTCGGATTATTGAATAATTAGGTGTGCGTCCTTGTTGCACATCTGCCATTCCAATGTGGCATCCGCCGACGGAAGAAGACAAATTAAGGGCACATCACCACCCCAGAAATTCGTAGAAAATATACAATTCTAACTTCTTTACATGAAAAGACTCAAACGTAAAAGAAGAAATCAAAGCTGCAGTTGCCAAAGATGAAATATAAAAGAACATTCAATAATTTCTAATTTCAACATGGCATAATCATCTTCCCACGAGCCAAAGCCACATAAATCTCACCAATTTCTTGTCCCACAACTAGAAAAAAGTAACTGTTTCATGCATAATCTATTGCTCCTGCAAGCTTTTCCATGGAGCAGCATCAGAAAAGACATTTTATGGAGGTATGTTTAGAATTATAAGCTTCAACTAAGTTTTCATGGGCTTAATTTGTTATTTTAATTTAGGAAAAATATATATGTAACAAATAATTTTACGCCATAATACACTGAAATGATATTGCAGCCAAATTCGTCAATGAAATAATTCGAATTTGGCATGCAAAAATTGAATATTTTTGTCTTTCATTATTTGCCTTCTCTTGCCTTAATATAAGGCCTTGTTTCTCCCCTCAGATACCATTTTCATTTACTTGCATATACATTGTTGAAGACAAGCTTTAAATAATAATTCATCTCTTTCAAACAGGTTAAACTTTTGATATTAATTTAACATCGTATAACATTAAATAGGTTTTGGATTCAAATCTCGCTGGCAATCACTTTTTAAAATTGTTCACGCCTTTGACAAATAATGAATACAACATGTAAACGATGGCACGTTGAAGATAAAAACAAGCCATTTGTTCTCCTCCCTCTTTTAACTTATTTTCTTATTTTTTTCTCTCATTTTCTACCTTATAGACACAAATTTTTTCAATTTTAGCCCATTCATAGTAAAACATTTTACAGATAATTAAATAGGGATTTAAAATGGAAATTTGATCCATTGGCGGTTGGTTCATTCGTATCCTTAAATGGTTAATAAGCAAAGATTTTCATGAATATC
>CAIGRQ010212076.1:0-26970 GCA_903798375.1 Fraxinus sp. D2006-0159 | reverse complement strand
TAGTTGGTCCAATAAGAGAACCACTGGAGCTCACAAGCCTTCTTCCTTTCATCCGCAAGATAATCCACTCCCTCCATTTTTCCAGAAATCACTAACAAACCCCACAAAATAAAAACAAAATCCCAAATTTTCTGTACTTACATAACGCAAGAACACGCCAGTCTTCTTGAATTTTGTGAATGTTTTTGATTAAATAAAAAAGAAGACAAGCAAGAAAAATCAAGATCTATATCTATTTGTAGCAAATGTTGAGCTTTCCAATGACAAAGTAATTTGTATTGGATGTGCTTAGGTATATACTGCCTTCGAAGTTTTGGGAGGGGTTTTTGTGCTATTGGTGAGCGGTGGAGTGGTGGTGGAAGAAGTGGCAACATCGTGGGGTGACGGTAGCGGTGGCGTCGACGGCAGCCGCTAGTGGTTTTAGGGTAAGGGGTTTGAGAAGGGGATGGTGGTAGGTGGTGTGTTTGATTTTCTTGTTTAATTATTACTATATTATAATTGTGTTTTTCGTTGAAAAATGTACATTTACCTTTTTAACCTTGTAAAATTAATCAACATTATGGTCGAGGTCAATTCTTCGATCAACTAACGGTCAAACTAACAATTTCTATTAAATTGGACTCTAGCTATGAGTTTTTGAAATATTTGGTACCATGAATGACACAAATGAAAGGTTTGGACAAAATCTGTTACTAAATGAAAAGTTTAGTACCACTGCTGCAATTACCCCCTTTTAAATGTCAATATGTATATGATTATTACCTTTCCAAGAGGCACGAGCCTTTATTTTACCCCTTTTCGTCTATTTCATTGTATACAACAAATATCTTTTAATTGAAATATTTTGTTAACGTTGTTTTTGGCATTTCATTTTCCTTTACCCAAGGTTATCTTGTCAAATATGAACAAGGGTAAAGCCAACACCCGATGAACTAGACAGCCATCATTGACGCTCCATTGGAAAAAAAAAATGAGTATATATATTATTGGGATGACCGCACTCCCTCGTCTAACATATCTTGCATAGCTCAGAATTTGGTTGAAATAAGAAATTTTTGTTATTTCCTATTGATTTATAGGCTCATCACATGACTTTAATATTACAAGTGACAACTGCAAATGTTGAAAAATGCACGCTGCTATGAATCTAATTAAAAGTGACTTGAGCAACAAAATGATAAATAACTTGTTGAATGGCAATCTTGTGGTGTACATAGAATAAACTCTGAAGAATGCAGTTATTTCAACTTACAATGACGGAATAAGACAGTATCATGTATTTGTTATTGTAAATTTTTTTATTATTTTGAGTTGAGTTGGATTATATTTTCATATGTATATGATTTTCACGTTTTAGTGTATTTATATATTGATTGAAGAATTTTTTTAATATTAATAAAAATCTCGCTACTATAGCCGTTGACGATCAAAGATCAACGATCACCTGCCCTAATACATGAGGGAGCATATAAATGACCACTACTAAGTCAAAAGTGGACATTTACGGAAAAGTTAGCATTTCATTATTAGTGTTTTTTTAAATCAGTGCGTCCATTAATAATTCAGATTCATTCTACGCTAGCTTTCAGGCCTTAATACAAATGTCAAAGGCAAAAAGAAAGAAAATAGTTAATTGGCTAAAAAAAGGGTTTTAAACATGAAGCAAAATCAGGAATGATATAACATATTGAACATGTACAACCACTCAATCTCCTTTGCCAGTACTGAGCAGTTCACACATCATGTACAGAAACTAGGTTCTGATTGAAATAGATCCAGTGAACCATGTTCAACCATATTTTGACCTACTGTTTCTATACTGAACCATAGAGCCTACAATTGTATAAAGATATACTCTAGAGACAAGATAGATGTTCACATTTTGTCGCAAATTGGTCGCTATCTCCAACTTCATTTGCAGTTGAACATTTTTTCCACGTATAAGCTATTTCCAACTTATAGTATGAGTAAAACCAATGAATTGTTAGTCGGGAGTTTAGACATGGCTTCAAAAATTCCCTCTTCTGGAGTCGTGAAAAAGCTCATCTACAAAAGCATTGAACAGGCTTTTGATGAAAACAGCGGTTTTATAAGAAAATACAAGGTGATCTGTGATTTGAAAGAATAATATAACGGATAGACACCCACTCTTATGAATATAGTCCAGATCCCTTGACATGCTAAATTAAATTGTATGCTATTGGTCGCTAATCATTGAGCATATAGATCACTTGACGCCTGCTGTGAGGGCGCAATTTCTTCGATAATCAGATGCCCATATTTGTTAACGATTAGTCATATCATGAATTTTATATTTGTAGCATATCAACTAAGACAGCTATAGTTTATGCTCCTATCTTACCATGCTCATCGTCTTCTCCACTTTGAGTTGTAAAGAATGGAGTGAGGTAATTCCTATCTAGTGCTGTAAATGACGTGGTGCTGCAGGATAGAACCCAGAGAGAAAAAAATAAATTAAGGAACTTCAAAATGAATTTAAGTAATAGTTCAACAACAGATGACAGTTACGGTACCTTTTGTGAAACTCTTGAAGTTTCATCTTGAATCTGTTCCCAGATGATGATGATTCTTCGTAAGGAGGAGCTACATAGCCATTGTTCTCCTCAAAACTCTGGAACCAAAAAAGAAAACAATTTGATTTGTCAAATTACGAGAAATAATTTTTGACAGATCACTTCTACCAAGAGAGGTCAGGGATAATGTTCATCTTTTCTGTTGTTAGTTAGGACCACACAAACTAGTAAGAAGTATTAAATTATATAAACTGATTCACAAATGTATCATCACCAGTATGCAGGCAGGAGCGCTAAAATTATCCACTAATGTACTTACTTCACTCGATAAGTCATCACAACCATCACCGACAACTTGTAAAGCTTCTAACATGGTACCTGTTGATCCTCCTATCAGCAAGACCTGCAAAGTTCCCGTACGGCCAGAAATGTCAGACATCTAAACAAAGTTTAGTTTGTTCATATATTCTACTATGGATCTTCGTGGCAACTTGGCCCTTTCATTTGGTTTTTGTCAATACGTAATTATCTTGAATAAAGTGGCCGTTAGACAGAATTATGTGGGTAAAATAGCACCACATAATTATCAAACTTCTCTCAGCAATAACAAATAAGTTCAGTAAGAGTTTAATACACATTTTCTCTTAGCAATTGCCCCTGGCCCGATCGTAAGCATTTACCTTTTAATACTAAAAGCCTTAAAATAACATTCAATACTGAATTGCGTAAGTAACCATCAAGGTACGTGCATTTATTATATCTGTGAAAAGAGCCAGCAATGACAGATACAAGAAAACCAGAAGGCACGACTTTAGGACCCCATAAACAGGGACATTGAGACCCAGAATCTAATATAAGAAACCAATGCAGAAACATATTATAAGGCTAAGATCCATGGCCAAGTGTTGAGAACTATCACAAAACCCAGTTATGTTCTTGGAACATTCCAATCCTTCAGTAACTTCGATAAAAATTGCAAGACCATTGAATTTTTCAACAGAAATCTTCTCTGATGAGTGAATCAGAAAATTCGAGAAATGCATTTTTAACGATATATCTCTTGAATGCATGTTTCTCAAGGTCCTCCCAAATTTGTAGTTTATTTAGAACAAATATTTTACCTACCGTCAAAACAACTATTGCTGTGGTGGCAGTGAAAATAGTCTGACCATGACCTTCTGGAAGATCATGAACTGATTGCAACGCAAGAGCAAAAGCCATAGCCCCTCGAAGTCCTAATCATGGATGGCAAACATTTGAACATTAAGCCGTGTGTGTGTGTGTGTTTTGAGGAAGGACTCAAGGGAAGGCAGATCAAATAATGAAAAGTTTCTTATCCACTGACCACTGTACCAAAGTGCTTTCTGATGTTTTGGTGGTATTTGACGATGTGCAGGCCTAAACATATTCACCAAGTAGCCACAAGAAAACACATTTGCAGCTCTTTACAAAACAAACATAAAAAGGTATTAGATTTATGCATGATCATTTTAAAACTTTGTCACCCAGATGTGATAACCATCAAGCAAAAATTGATCACATAGTCATTAATATAAGCAATAGGATTAGGTAGAAAGTACATACCTAGCAATTCCAATGAACAACTAAGGTAATGATGGAACGAGTTAAGGAACATTGTTGGTTAATTTCAGCATATCAAGCATAACTGAATCCATTATATATATATATATATATCACAAAACAAATAACTTGAGGATACAATTGAGAAAAAGATAAATCCAACATGGGACCAACTGTGCTGTTCCATGGCAATATCGAATCCCATGTATATAAATCTGTATAATAATGAGAATGAAAGATCAGTGCAGGTGAAGATACAGTTGAAATGGTCCAACAATATTAAAGTGGATTCCTTACACAAATGTCTCTGCCAATGATGATATCAGATGGAAAAATGCAGATACAAATTTCTGAGAATTGTCTGACAAATTTGAATATGAATAGTGCTTCATGACCTGACATATAAATTACCCATGTACCATGTCACATCACAATAAGTTATCAAATGAAGATGTGTACAAGGTAAAAACCATAATTCACTTACTATTCCAGTGAATAATATGGATACAATACCGGAGAGACCAAGCCCTTCTGCTAGCATATACCTAAATGAAAATTGAATACGAAGAAAATAAAGTGAGCGTAAAAAGGCAGAATTGAGTGCATAAAACAAAATAGAATATCCCAGAAGCATCTTACGAGAAATATGGAAAAAGGACAAACAGACAGCATTCCAAATTCTGAAGACTGCAGAGAGTAAAGAATTATAGTAAGTATTTGATATAGATTAGTCACAACTTGGAAAAATAACTAGATAAAGATATGTTGTTACTTGTCAATATCCAAGCCAGCATACTTGAAAAGGTTCTGGGAGTTAAGGATTAACCAAGTGTGCTATAAGCTAAAAATACTTTAGTGCAAGACTTGTAGCTTGGGAAGAATAAAGCAATTCAAAAGGATATCAAAGCAGATGTAAATCCAACTCCAACCCCTGTAGATTTAGAAACAATTTATGATGAAACAATTTATGATTAGTGCCTTGAATATTTATCTCGAAATTCTACCCACAGAAAAATAGAAATATAAAATGCTACAAAATGCATTAAACCAGAAACTCCCAAAGATCAACTGCAGCAAGATACATAAGATAGCAGGCAAAGACTTCAGCATTTGCTTTACTGTACCATTATTTAGGTTTCATCAAAATAAAATTCAATTAAATAAATTCTTTCCTTCCCAGTTTCCTGAAATAAATTACAAAGTGACACCATTAAAAAACTTAAGCAAAACATAACAAACAGCTTCTATCAACAAGCACGTTGAATCACAGTTGGGACATGCTACAGAAATTCTTAAAACAGCTTGTAGTCCGAATATTTTATGATTGTCCCTGAATCGTGAATTCATGTCTTTCCAGCACAATGAGCAGTCAGTTAATTGTTGAAATTTAGCCAGGTATAACTCCAGTAAATCAGTTTAATGTTTTTTTTTGCTCAGGGTTAGCCAATAACTTTTTCCAAAGAAATGGAGGTTTTCCTTTGTTGATCAATCAAGCTTTACAATGTTTCTCTTCATGTCTTCTATTCATCCGGCACTAATTCAAAACAATGGAAACCCAGGGGAGCGGAAAGAAAAGAATCTTAAAGTTGGCTATAATGAATGGAAAGTCTACAAAGTCCAGATGATTTTATATCACAGAGAACAAGAAAATCTCAAGGTTTTCAATCCCCATCAACAAAAAGTGAGATACAGGCTACTTCATGTTTCTCAAATGGACCGTTAGTTAGTACAAACCTGCTGACATTGAGCCAACAAAGGTCTCAAGAAATCTGACAATGATCATGAAAAAATTTTGTCCAGAGGACGTATTGCTCCTCACCAATGACATTGTCCTACAAAAAATTCGGCATTGTGATATTGATAGCAACTGCATCTTATTCTCATTAGTGATGGATAACAACAATTTGACATACCTGTACAAGGAAATTGCCATCTTCCAATAGTGAAACATACAAGAAACAGACATAAATCAATAAATAATATATACCCAATGAAACGTGCCAGATTTATGCAAAAGCCATCATCGTGATAAAGAGAGAAACAAGTAAACAAAACCAGTAGAAACTTACTGCATCATTTAAAACAGATTCCCCGAAGACCAAAGCATAAAGATTCACGTCTGTACCAAGCTCCTGCAAAATTCCATAGCAAGTACAAGCCATTGGAGATTATTCTATGATGCAAGGTACTAGTTAAATCAATTGGAGTTAAAATTTGGTACATCCTTAGTCTTTGGATAAGACCAGAAAAAGTAAATACTGGTACCTTTTCTTGAATAATAAAATAAGATATTAATTTAACCAGCATTAACAGAGAGATCCACAGCTTGGACTGGTCCAGAACACACATCTGATGGTGAAAAACTGACTTCCCAAACTCAGACCAGACAATCTTGAAAGATTTTTGTTTTTCTATTTAGTATTTACATTAGGAAGCTGGACCGCATGTACCAGTCCTGTGTACCCTTTTTTCATATATTGAAGGTGTAATGCCCATGTCCAGGGTGTGGCAACAAGTCCATAAGTTCCTAAGTTCCAACTAACATCTGTTGCAATGCAAGTGAAAGTATTGGTCTAGGCACTTTTAATTCCAATTCAAAAAGGTCATAAATGGAGTAGTTTCAAGCTGCTGTGATCAACAGAAAATTAACTCTTTCAAAGCTGTGAAAGTGTTGCTAAATGTACAGATACTTCAACACACCAAGATCGAGATTAACTTCACTTTTTGAAATTTTAAGAAGACTTCCAATCTCATATAGAATAAGTGAATAACTCAACTCTTTTAACTTAGGATTTTTTAGGCTGACAATGAAAACCCAAATGCATTTCAATTTAGGTTATTAGTCATCTACCCCCAAAAATTGCCCATTTTCAAATATTGATAACAATGACAGCTCCTTAGATTCAATATAAATAATGTAGGATTATTTATAATTAACCAAGTGAAGCAAGTTGTATTTAGATAAATCAAATTACCTTCTTGTTCACCTAAAATGAAGTTACGAAACATTAGAAAACTGACACCTACTTTTATAGTAAAACTAACAAATACAATCAATCTCGATGTTAAAAGAATCATTACTGTTCAATGGATCAGTGAATAATAATGTAAACATGACAAGGAAAATGCTATTCCAACACGACTTAGAAGCCAAGAGATTGTAGTCACTGTATAAAGAAAATAGCCTAATGAGTATCATCAAGTTAACAATCACATGCATGTGCATAGAAGTCATTTTACACTAAAAAATTTGGTCGTTGAAAAATCCTTTAGACTGATCATAACAGCCAATTCACTTGACAAAAATATAATGTTTTGCATGGATATAAATTTACTTTGTTTCTCATCACGTAAATTGTTTCTGCATGACTACGTTGTCAATTTTAATAATTAAATGGCAAACTGATGTTGAAGAAAATATTACACATTGCATTAACATCTAGCATAGAGCACCTGAAATATAGACAAAACAGTGACAGGATCAGTAGCTGATATGAGAGCACCAAACATCAGACATTCGACAAATGGAAGTTTGTACATGAGATACATCGCACCACCAAGGTAACTGCAAGTAGAGATTTAAATCATAACGGAAACATGCCATTGAGGACATATATAATTTGAAAAAATTTACGACAATGTTAAACTTATAAGAAGACTTGAAAAGTGTGATGAGGAATGATACTCACACCAAAATGCCAGTGACAATAGAAGCAATCAAAGTTCCCAAAATTGCAAAAGTGATAATGGCGCCAAAGTTTGAAAAGAATGGTTTCTGCAAATTTCATCCATAATGATCGTGTTAGACCAGGAAATGATCTAGAGCAATGGAAATGAAGCTCATATTAGGTCCCTGTTTGGATCTTGAAAATGAAAATGAAAAGGTAGAACAGTGAGCTTTGTCTTAAGGGGTTGCTGAGAAGGGAAAAGAGACTTAATAAAGTTTCTATCTTGACCATTGACAAACCACTTAGTTTTTATTTTCCTCTCTATTTGCTTGATAGCACTGCACAACTCACACTCACACTTAGAGTAGTTAAGTGTGCGTTCATCATATGCTCGCTCTAGCTCTTACAATATCCTAGTACCATGGAGCAACCCACCATAGGCACTACTCTTGCTTTACTACACAATCTTGCTCTTTAACTTGTCTAGTTTTTCCACCGGTATCATGTCCCATTGAAAACTAAATTATTTTATTATTTATTTCCTCGAATTGGATTAAAATTGCTAGGTGTCAGGAGTATGTTTCATTATATTGAGGCCAATAGTGTGCAATAAATCAGCCTACTGAACATTTTTCTCCTACATCACCTACTATATCCACAATCCAAACAATGAATCAAGAATTAAAGTCCAAAGATAATGGCAACTTACAGGTTGTAGACTGAATCCTGACTGAGTAAGCACAAAATACGTCAAGGAACAAGCTTCTACTTGTCAATCAGTAAGCAATAGAATGGAAACAGAAAGAAGTGACATCCAACTAGGATTTTTTTTTTAAAAAAAAAGGGAGACAAAAAATCATTGGCGCAAGGATATAATATGATCGGTGGCAACAAAAACAAGAAGAAAAATTCCTCATGGAAGTTGAACCATGCCCTGCCAACCAAAAATTTATTAAAGAGAGTTACATTACAAGTCGAACTCAAAATAGTATTCATTGCCAGAGAATGGGTAAGAAAAGGAAATGATCAAAATACCTAATACTAGTTTCTGTATTGGAGATATTAGCCAGCCCACCCACAATCAAACCTACATCCACATATACGAATCAGATTATAGTGAAATGCGATAGCATAATCAATTGAAACTGAAAATGCGTGATATTTAACTTGTTAGATCCGTAATTCTAACACAACTGATTTAAATGAAATAAATTTACCAATCAAAAGAGAAGCACTGGCTTCGGGGAGGTAATTGAATCGGTGACGTCGAAGAACGTGACCGAGGACAAAGGAGAGAACAAGCATCATGATCTGGAGAAGAATACCAACTCCAGCAGCCTGTTGCTCCTTCCCTGGACTCCCCCGTGGGTCGGCCGGAGATATCTGCAATTCTTCCATGCTGATTCCCCGGGCCTGAAAATTCAACAAATAATCTGCTGTATTCGTAGCTTAACCAATTTAACACCTAAATTGAAATCTGAAATTTTAATATCAAAATGCACGATTTTGAAGTTTGCAGGGTTTTAGTTTAGATTTTGATTAATCTCCAATTTATCGTCGAAGCCAATGTTTTACTTAAAATTTCACAAAGATTCTTTTTTTTTTTCTTATAATAAATAGCTTATGTTTCGTTTAAGTATACATAATTTTACCGTCATAATTTTTTTACTCTATCATTAATTAAAAATATTTTTAATGGATACACTGTATTCATTTTTCGTTATAAATTTTCCGTTCTTTCTTTCAAGTATTTAAAATTTTAATTCTAATATGAAATTGTATTGAGTCAAACTTTAATAATCAAATTCTACACAGCACAAATTTGAGAATGAATGAAGCGGTATTTCTTAATTTATAAAGAGGAACAAGTTTAAATTATAAAAAAAATTATTATAGTAACGAATATTTAAATTCTATGTAAAATTCAAAAGAATAGCGTTAATTATAAAAATTTGAATAAAAAATTATATATATTAGCACGTCGAATAATTATGGGGTATAAAAAAATTGTAAAATTAAATTTATGTGCAAAATCTGAACAATAAAAAAAGAACTGAGATACTCTGTTATACAAAATCGAAACTCAAAATTACATATTGAAACACCTATTATAATTTTTATCTCCAAACACCACTGAACATCAAAGTTTCCCATATCAAAGGCTCGGAATATTTTGACGTCTATATCTACACCATGAAAACTCAGATTCACCCAAAACTCTCACGATTCACAATAACCGTGTAGTTTCTTCTATGGATTAGAAGAGTTCAACGTTACTAATAACGTTTCTTTTCACCAGATTTCACACAGAATACACACTCAAGAAAAACATATTCAAGAGTTCCTCATAGCAGGAGATGGAAATGAAAAGAAAGAACCCCCAAGCATCTAGAAAACCCTCGAGAGGAAGAATAAAAACAGAATTTTTGAATGAAAACCATTCAAATACCACAAATATCACCCATCGAGTCAATCCAACAGTCCAAAGAAACTAACATTTATGTCGAAGGAAATATACAACTAAAGTTGCATTAGCCAAACACGCTTTTATCGGACCGAATATTGGGCTGTGTTATTTGGGCTTATTTCAACTTAATATATTGGGCAATAGCAATTGGGTAGAAAGACATTTCTTCATCGCTTATTGGGTTGAACTCACATCATAGCATTTACACTATTTATGAGTTTAAAATTGTTTTAAATAGAAAAAATTCAAACATATGAAATCCCGATGATTAACATATTTTCTTAAAAACAAAATCTTTTGTGGATGTAACAACAAATCGTTTTTTGTTGTGATAAGATAATAATTAACTAACTAATTCAAAAATGGAAATCCTATAGACTTTTTATCAAACAAGACATTTGTGTTAGATGTACGTAATATTACATCTAGAAAGTTCACAAATTTGATTACGAGCCAGTAAGGCTTTGTAAATATTACACTCAATATTTGCATAATTATGAGCCGGCTGGGTTCGATTTAGTTACGGGTACAAATTACTCAATTGGAGTAAAAAAAATCGAGTAATAAATATTCTTTGTTCATAGTAAAGATTTTTCTGAATTTAATTTTTTATTTACATGTAATATATTATGGGTATCATTTTTTCCTCCTATCTAACTTTCCAATCATTATCCCATTCCCGAATGGAATGGAGATTCTCGACTGTCTAGGGAATGAGATGAAGGTAGAGAATATGATCACGGCTTTCAATGTAACTTATTTTATTTTTATGTTTGAAAATTAAAATTATATTCAATAAAAATAAAAGTAAGTAAATGAAATGATAAATTAAAATATTTTAATTCTCTGCCGTCTTCTGAGAATGCCGCCAGACTTATTTACATGTATGACCTTTCTATTTTGAAAGTCAAAAATCCCACAATGATGTGCCACGTGCCTTATTATCCGGACAGATTTCTACAAAATCCACCCTTGTTATTTCCAAAGTGTTTTTTTTTTTACACTACGTACTTGTAACTATACATTCATAAAATAAAATATTTTTAATATAAATTCAAAAAATTTCCTTACCTATACTCGCATATTTTTAAAATATTTACTATTCAAAAAAAAAAAAATGCCCACCAAACAGGACACATTTTATTGGTTTTCTTAGTCTACCCCTTTTCATTTAGAAAATTCCTTTTTGTAGCAATCAATTAACTAGTTAACAAGAACATTCAAAGAACATCAGTGCTTCTTGTACAGAAGAAGAAGCAACAGAAATTCACGAAAGTAGACTCACATGTGGGCCCGAGCCTTTTTTTAAAAAAAATACACAATGGAGCCCACTATTTGTGTGTATTTTGACCAATTTCTGGTGCTGCTTCTTCTGTACAAGGAGAATAATTGTTCAATGATATACGTAATCAATTCTATTTAATGATGACAAACTTGCTGAAATAGCTCGGTTAACCACAAGATCAGAGGTTCAGGCCCTCCTTCTAGCGAGTTTTAAATCTTTTGTTATAAAAATAGCTTTTTGTCATTGTTTTACTTTTTAACTAGGTTTTTGAAGTTATTAATTACTTGCTGTATGGAAAAATGTAACATGAACACACTATATGAAAAGAATAATGCGGACACAAAATTAATCCCTTTGTATCTCATCCTAACGTAATCATTCAACTGATTTATGTTCCACCAAACTATATTCAGACTAGATCCAATAAATTTCTACTAATATTACTATTATTCCTTTTATCGCTATTGGTTCTACGGACGTTCTCTAACTCTTAAAAATTTAGAAAAGATTTATAAGTTAAAACGTTATACAATTGAATGCAATTGAAGTATAGATAATAAATGGATAGGAATTGATGCCATTCCAATATTGTCATTTATCATTCTTGACAACAAAACATACACTTTAATTCAATTTTCCATGATGTTATCTATGTGCCATAAAAGCTCAGCAGCAATGTTCTTACAATTTCTAAAAGCACATAAAAATCAAGATGATGCATCTTCTTTTATCAATTTATAGATCCTGACCCTGTTAACCAGGTGCTTGTCCACGACCAGCACGACCACCTCGCGCACCACGAGCCCTAGTTGCTCTTCCACTTCCGCGAGCTCTACCTGGCGAAGGAGCAAGCATACCAGCTTGTCTAATAGATGCCCTTAACCTAGCTCTCTCCTGCCAATTGATGGTTGTCGAGCTGCTGCTAGTAACAGGGGACGCCTGTTTTCCTTCCACGACACTGGTGACAGCGGAACCACCTTGTTCTGGAGCCCCAGTTTCAACAGCACTGCTAGTTGTTGCTTCCTGACCAGCATTATTAGGATCTCCAGGGACCTGATCTGTTTCTGCAACTTGGTCGGTGCCATCATCAGTCTTATCTGAACTTTCAACGTCCTCGGTCATTTCATCCCCATCATTCTTTTCTTCGTCCAAAACTTGGGAAGGATCAATCTCCCCAACTTCCAAGGGTTCGTCAGCTGCTGGAGAATTCTCGAATGTTGCATGCTCCGGTTGAAACTCCCCGATTCCTGATCCCTCCATTGCATTAGATGTAATAGCATTTCGCTCAGTGTCCACATCATCTGCGACCAGCTCTCCCTCTTCCCTGTTCTCAGATTCTGTTCCTATACGCTGGACATCTTGTTCAGTCTGATCTCTCAATTGCTCGTCTGACAATACAACTTCACTTGGTTTATCCAAATTCTCTTCTGCTACATCACTAGTGTCACTCTGTAATTCAGCCGGATTCTTTGGCTCTTCAACTTCCTCCCCTGCAGTTGCTAACTCATCCCTTTCAGCATCTACATGTTCCTCGATATCTTGATGAACATTTTCAACATCCTCAGGTGATTCTTCAGGGGGAGTTGAGACTAGCGGAGCTTTCAAAGTAGCAGTAGAGTGTTCTTCACCACCTTCTCTTTGGGTCTCTGCACCTTTAGACTTTTTCGGTTCAGGTGCTGTCGTGTCAGAGCTAGTTTCCTCTGGAGCCAGTACATCTTCTTGCAAATCAGAGGAAACTGAAGATGATGGACGTTTGCGAACAAGTGTTGGTATGATCAGATTTCCTTGAGTTTCTATATTTTGAGACGATGACTGCTTGACACCACTGTTAGACTCGCCAGCTTCTGACATCTCTACATCACCTTGAGGTTCTTTAGGCTTTGTGATACTAGGACGGACCAGTTTCCTCCCTGTTTTAACAATTGTCTTTGGGATAGTAAATCGTTTCTCCCTTTCTTCAACTGTTTTTGTTGCAGGAACATTTGCAGCAGCAGCAGCTGGAGGTGGTAAAATATTTTGGGTAATTTCAGGGCCTGCTTGAACAGTTGTAGCTCCTGCAGATGAAGAATCCAGAGAAGAAGGATCAGTAGAAGTGGAAGCTTCAAGCTCAATGCGAACTGGTAGTGCAACTTGCTCAAAATTTTCTACAGCCTGGAAATAGGCAGCAGAAAAATCCTCCAATAGAGTGCCAGTAAAACGTTGAACCACTGATGTAGACTCAACTTGACTGCCATTCTTTAGTTTCTCCACTTCATCATGGAGTGTGTTCAGAGCATGCTTATGCTTTTCCAGCTCATCTACGAGCTTTGTCCTCTGCTGACTGACACTCTCATAGGAGTCAAGAATTATCTTTCGATTCTTATGAAATTTTTCTTTATCTTTATTACGATCATCTTTCTCCTTCTTCAAATCCTCTCTATGCCTCTCCAGTGTTTTCTCAAGAATCTGTATTCTTGTGTCTTTCTCCCTCTCTTTTTCCTTCATTGCCAGTTCAACTGCAGCATCCCCTAAATTCCTCTTCACTTGTTTGGCATCTTCCAATTGTTTGGAAAGTACTTGAATCTCTTTGCTCAGTTCCTCCTTTTCCTTTGACAAGTTTTCCAACTTCCTCCTCAATTGAACATTTGATCTCTTAAATCTTTCAACTTCTGATCTCAAAGAAGCCTCGGCTTGCAAGATTTCATTAATTCTGCTCTCTCGCTCATTCAATTCTGTTTTGCTCCTAGCAAGGTCTTGCTCTAAATGGGATGTAGCATCCTGCTTCTCAGATACAAGTTTCTTAATTTCCGCCAACTGTGCATCCTTCTCTCTCATATTCACTTGCATCTGCTCAAAAGATTCTCTCATGCTACGATATTCATCGACATCCTTGGACTTCTCCAGCAACTCAACAATTCTCTTCTCAAGATGTTCTTTCTCGATCTTCTGCATTTCAATTTCTTTCTTGAAAGCTTCTGCCTCATTGTCCCTGTCTTTAAGAAGTCTCTCCAGATTCTCGATTTCAGTCCTGACTTTTTGGGCTCCTTCACGAAGTTTCTGGCATTCTTCGAAATTATGTCGGTTTTCTTCCCGGAGCTGCACATTACTTTCTCGAAGCAAGTTCAGTTCTCTCACCTGAAGTTGAAGAGATTTGAAGTCTTCCTCGGTGAATAGTGATGCTCGAGATATTGCCCGCTCTGCATTAAGTGATGCTTGCGCTAACTCTGCTGCCTTTAGAGCACTCTCTAACTGTGACTGCAATCGAAGCTTCTCCTGTTTCAATAGGGAAATTTCTGTTTCTGCAATTTCCTTTGACCGCCGCAGATAACTTACAACATCTTGCAATCCATCCTCATTACCCAAAGTCTGAGATGTGCTCCCAGAAGCTATTCCTCGATCCTTATCAGCTAATTTGATTTGCAAGGCCTCAATCCGACTGTGCAACATCTTGTTCAGTTCATTAACTTCACCATATTTCTTATCTACTTCATTTTTAGATGTTTCTACAGATAACTTTTCAGCTGCCCATTTGGCCTTCAGCTCCTTCTGAACAAATAAGTGGATGTTATCTCAATCAGTGATAACTAGAAGAAAATAGAAACAAAATAATAAATCATATGAAGAGTATTCAATATTCCCAGTTTTCCCAAGCAAAGCGAGTCCAAAACTAGGAAAATAGAACCATTGAACTTTTGAAGGATAGGATTGAGAAAATCAAAATGCATCAATAAATTGTGGAAAATATGTTTTCTGCTAATACTGGTGAGACACTGAAAACTCAACGGCTGAAAGCCCAAATGGATCTTCTTTGGAATGATATTGCGTTACTTGATATTAAACAACTATAGGAAGCATCACCTCAAGTTATGTTTATGACAAAAAATGCACCGTTAATTCAATAAAAACTATCACCATCCTGAATCAAATTAACAATATCTTTCTTGAACAATTTGTGGTCATAATGAGTAAAATATTATATGAGCACGAATTAGAACCAGGCAAGAAGAGAAGAGAACTGAAGTGGAAAAGAAGTTACATTTTCATTTTTGAGTGCATCTGCCACTTTACGGAGCTCAGATGTTTCCTCCTGTGCTGAAGCCAAGGCTTGAGATGTTTTCATCAACTCCTGAATTGTTTCTGATTGTAGAATAACCTGGAGAAAATAAATAAACAATCAATGCAACCACCAGTAGGTGTATTTCCTTCTCCAAGTTCGAAGTAGACAATTGTATAGTATCAACTATACAGGCAATGAGGCAATTGTAGTTACTGATTACAAACAGAAAAATATCAGAATTCTTCTTAAAATGTAATAACAAACAGAATAGGACAACATTGACATTAAATTCAGAAGTTGATAAGTAAAGCTGAGCTGCTTCACTTAAAAGAACTTCAATATAAGTAGAAAATCTAACTCCTTGGTAGGCATGTGAAGTTGACAACTCTTTACATACACAAACCATCAATAAATGTTTGACACACAGTCATTTCCTCTCAACCCACAGCAACTTTAATCATAATTTTGAACTGTTCTTGGGGATAACCGCAGAAGTGCAGATAAACTAGAGCATCCATAAGGATACAAATCTCTCAGAATAGATGCTGTGTTTTCAAGCAGGAAACAAGGAGCTAATTCATGTACAATCACAATATAATTCATCAAAAATTTCAGCAAACCTCAATGAACATTTTCTAACATACTGTTCCAATTAACATCAAATCACATCATCCGGTATGAATAAGTGTTTTTTTTCCCTCTCTCTCTGTATTTTTTTTTTTTTTGAATATTCGATAAATAGGAAACCAAGATGGAACAATTGTTGGCTCGAATATTCTTACTTTTAAGATTCTAAAGGTAACTGAAATGAGTAAAAAACAGTAAACCTAAGATCATTCTAAAATTTTCTGAAATTGATGAAATATAAGGTTGAAAACAAAATATCTTTTAAGCCAAAATCCATATGGGAAATTACAATTTGGGTCCCCAACCTATGGGAAATGAAGCAAGTAGGTCCCCATACTTTTTTCCATGTCCCAAATGCAACAAAAATGAAAGTTAATGCAGCAAAAAAAGAAGGTTGTGTACCTACTTCCTACATTTCACATATATTGGAGTACTAGTTGACGTTTTTGCAAATTCAAAAATGATATTTTAATGTGACTGATTCTTTTGTACTTCCATATACGGGAGTACCTACTTAATGAAACCTTTACTTGTCAATAAACAATTAGATAACAAAATGCCAACAATTCTGCGGGAAAACCATCACTGATTGCCAACATATAAAAGCAACCTGTCTTTCATAATTGGCTTGAGCAGCACGCCATCTTTGATGCTCATTCTCCAAATCATCTTTCAAGGCAGAGATTTGTGCTTCCATCACCACAACTTGGTACCTTGCCAAAAAAAATAAAAAAATAAACAAACAAACTCAAATGACAACATAAATAAATTGACTACACAATATTAACCTCAAAAAACTCACATTTTATTAGCACAATCCTCTTTCAGACTAGCAATTTCAGATAAAGCACCCACAAGAGCTTCTTCTTTTCCTGCATTTGCAGAAGCTGCTTCCTCAGACTTCAGATTACATTCCCTTTCAAGTTCATTAATCCGCCCTCTAAGTGATTGAACTTCTGCTTCGAGTGATTTCCTAACTTTATCAGCCTACAACATGCAACAGACTTGAGTAAACGAGTGAGGGGTCATTGAAGAATGGATGTTATGCATGCTTAAATTCCTTCAACATACCTCCATTCTAAACTTCTCGAGGGCAGATTCCATCTGTTTAAGTGCTGCTTCATTTACTTCAGCTATGCTTTTATACTGAACATAGGAAAATAAATTTAGATCATGAAGTGCCTCCACAGAAAACCATTAAATGCAATGAGTACCTGAACCATGTGATCTTTGCTAGTCTGCGCCTCTTGTTTCAGTGTTTCAATTTCAACCCGTAAATCCGCCGAAGTCTTGAGCATATTAGCAGGAATATCATAAGTATCAAACAGAAACTAGCCAATTCATGATACTGCTAAAAAGCAACATGCATGAAAACTTCAAGTAACATCTAAGATGAAACCTGACGACTTAGCATAGTAACAATAGCAATATCATGAGAGCAAGTTTTCAAAGCAGAGCAGCATCATGAATCATTAATAATGTGATAATAGTAAATTTTCAATCTAGATCCAAGTTGAAAAATTGTACATAAAGATGGTTAGTCTTTTGAAGAACACAGCCGTCGTAATCATACAGTATGCAGATAAGTGGTATCAAGCAGAGAAAACTGTAAAAGAGCAATTTTTTTCTGATACCTTGTTTTACTAAAAACTGGACTGGGGCAATATCATTGGTTTCGAATGACAGGAATGCTTAAAAAGAGAGAAGAAATTCCAGGCACTCATATGGAAATATACAGAAGCATAGCAATTACAAGCAGTCTGCAGTTAAATATTTAATTGAAGTACCTTGTTACTAGAGGAGGAGGATGGACCACCTTCACCATCTTTAGAATCCTGAAGCACAGAAACAAACAGAGTCAGAAGACGTGCACACTCAACACATTGAACTTTAAGGGAAAAAAACAAAGGGCAGATGAAATAAGACCACCATTTTCAACAGACTCACTAAAACATAAAAAGGGGAGCAACTTTAATTATTTATCACAGAAATCATTTTGAGCAACCTTCATCTACGTGCATCATTGTCAAAGAATACAACACAATAAACACATTTTTTAGGCCAGAGGGTACCACTGAGAATGGACACAGCAAACAAAATACCTTCATTTGTGCAGATTTAACAATCTTCTCCAAATCAGCGCAACGGGCCTGGATGAAGTAATGATTACGGATCAAAAAACAACTTTTATTGTGAACAAGAAAAAACTAAAAATTGCTAGCAGATAAATTAAACAATCGAAAGAGTGGAAAAATTCCAAATTGAAGACCTCCGCAATGGAAGCCCTAGCTTCAACTGCAGCCACAGAATGCAAGGCATCAGCTAATTCTTTAGCCTGAGTTTCAACTTGTTTCAAGGCATTCATCATGGCATTTTCACGCTCAAGTGTAAGATTCCGAACTTTATCACGTTCTTCCTGAAGCTCCTTTTTAGCTTCAGCCCATTCTTTCTGCAATTGAAACTTCGCAATATATTACCAGCCAAAAGTGACGATACATATGCATTTGATGAGGATAATGACATAAGTCAAATAACCATGAATGCTTGGAAAGCTTAGGACAGAGAATCATGTAGTAATTTTCACATCCATGGGTCAGTTAAAATGAGAGGAAAGGATGCAGCACAACGGTAATACAATAGGATATACCTCAATTTTTTTAGCATACTCCTCGTGCTTTCTCCTCTCAATGCTTCTGGCCTCCTATCACATCAACACAAAATAAAAGTTCAGAACATTAAAGAGAAAGTGTAGATGGAAAATAAATTCATTGATAATAAGCTACCTCGTGCACTTCCTGCGTACTATGCATGGTGTCCAAACTGGCCTGAATAAAGATGCCAGTAAAATAAGAATAAAAGCTACCTAAAGCCAATCTATAACCTGAAAACATCAATAAAGAAAGAAAACCTGCAAACGATAAACTCTCTCCGACAAACTGCGAACTTCATCAAAAGCTCTCTTCTCGGAGTTGAGCAATATTTCCTTTTCATTCTTCAGGACAGAGACCTATATAGCAATATACCATGAATGTTGATGGAAGAAGATCAACAAAATAACCATCAGGGGGGTAAAAAAGAAAATTACCTCCATTGTTAACTTGCGTGACAGCTCCTCATTGGTATTTAGGGACTCAGAACTTTCGCGCAGCTTTCGCTGGTAGTCAATTATCAGCTGTGAGAACTCAATGTTTCTTGCTATGACTCCATTATGTTCATCTCTCTGAGATTAGATAATTTGACCAGATCATATGTCAAAAACACAAGGTCACAAAACATCCACATAGCACCTAGGGAGAGTCTACAATGTAAAGATTTTTATCCTTATTCTAATGATCGGAACACAAAAGGGAAGGATTTCATTTTCTTTCTAGTTTCTACGTCTCCAAACTGTAAAGTAAAAACTAAAGAAAATCACCAAATAAAATTTTAACCTGATGCTCCAATTCTTTCATAAATCTGGCCAGTTTTTCTTGCGCAAATCGTGCTTCTAGTCCTAACTTGTCTCGCTCGGATCGCAAGGAAATGATCTCTCTCCTGGATAGAAAAATAAATGCAGAAAACTCAGTAGTGAATAAAATAAAGCTGCTAAATGTCCCTTTATAAACATCCGTGAGGTTGGAATTCAAAGAGGGTTGTATGCCTAATGCACAATTCCAACAGTTTTTTGCAGAAAATTCAATATTACTTACGCCTTGGGCTGGACAAAACTCTCGAACCGAACCGGAATCAAACCAAACGGGTATTTGAATCGAGAACCGATGTGTTTGGTTCGGTTCTCGGTTCTAGACCAAGAATCGAAGAAGAACTGAATCTAAATAATTTTTTTAATTTTTTATATTGAATTAATAAATTATTTTAATTTTTCTAAACAAATTAGCAAATTAACTAATTTAGAATTAATGCTCCAACTCCCAAGCCAAGTCTATGTCTAGCCCACCCCAATCCAATTTCTAAATTCAATTTTTTGTTTTAATATTTTTGCCCAATTATTAATTGAATTTTAGCCCAAAATCTAGGCATTTTTAAGTTTTTATCATTCCCTTTCCAATTTCATACTTTCATTCAGTAAGCATAAGTCCATTAACCCCAAATCATTTGATAAATTGAAAACCTATATCTCCATGCTCAAATCGAAGCCGCCGACTCCGATTCCGACTTCCCATCTCCAACTGCTCATCAAAGCTACGAATGAACATGTCATTTGTAGTATTTATGTAGTATTGTTGTAAATGTTAAAAAAATTAATTATGGTACGGAATCGAACCGAACCAGAACGGTTCCATAATTATATTTGGACTCGACGATTCTATTTATTAAATACCCGAAAATTTTGATTCGATTCGGTTCTCTTCATAACCGAACCGGACCGGACCATGTCCAGTCCTACATACGCCTCGATTCTCGAAAAGCCATGCCTATGCTCAAGTGCCTAAAAGAATACAACATTGACATTCTAAATACAAAATTAAAAGTATATTAAGTATGCTCATCTCATAACTAAGTCTCTAGTCACATTTTTAAAGACTTGTGATGACTTTTTAGTCCCCACTAAACAAAATTTAATAGCCAAACTAGCACTTCATTATACTCCACTACATGTTAATCAAATATCACCATGCTAGTTGATCATAACCCTGCCAATACGTTTATCATCCAATCCTGTCAGTTGATCATCTTCGTTGAATATCAATAATAGTTCCATCCAATTTTTTTGTGAAACATATCTGCCTACCTAGAGTGTCAATGTAATATACTTCATTCTCTCTTTGTACTATGGAACATCAATATCAAAACGTCAATTCCTTGTCCTGAATGTTGTCTTAAGATGATAATTCAAGTCCACTATAGAATTGCACTACATGGCCCTCAGTGGTATCAGTGTCATAGCAAATACTAAACAACAAGAAAGAAAGATGTAATGGCCACGGTACAAACATGTCTAAGAATCATAGGTCCAATTCAAGCTATGAAGAAGGAAATGTGGAGTAACCATCTTGTCACAAAAAGATGTGTAACAACCAAATAAAATAAAAAATTGTCTGATTTCAAAGCCCGAGACCTACTTGTTCTCAATTGATCCTACACATTCTCTTGATTGAGTTGTGGATAGGGTTTAGGCCAGAAGATTGTTAACAAAAGCTGCCACCTCCTACTCTAAGAATGATAGTTGAAATGTGTACTATAGATCTGCAGGCTGACAAAGTTTTATGGACTTCCATCATTTATACCAGAAAGAATTGTTGAATCCGCAACATTCTGATAGTAAATTTCAAGTTAACCAATGATTAAATGGGACTCAATAATATTGACACTTGACTACTGAAAAACAACCACATTTATGGGGAGTAAAAACCAAATGAAAGAATTCAAGGAAAACGCAGAAATTTAAGTTATCCCCTGGATGTATTTTCACAAACCGTATAAATGAATGAATTCTACATTTTTTAACCTAGTCCAGAATAAGTTTCAAATTTTATGCATCTTTTGAGGATCCAGAATCATTGTAAGGAAGTGATTCGTTCGATATGAAAGCTAGCAAATAATAATTGGAGCTCTATTTTAACTTCTCCAGCCTAGCATCAATAAAATGGAAGGAAGAGGGCATTGCAAGTGACTACTAAATACAGAGATCTCACAGATTTCAATACCACAAAATGTCAAAACCCTTTGTGCAATATGTGAGAAACGGGGGCAAGAAACAAAAATGTACACGGAATAACAAATAACCAAAAAACCACGAAAACAACACATTTATGTTGATTTTTCAAATCTTCAAGAGAACAAGGGGAAAAAGTATGTTTACCCAATAGGAACTGAGAAATGGATATTAACAAGTACATTATAGGAAAAATAATAAATAATTTAGATTTTTCAGATTTTGTTTATATTAGATAAGATTAGAATGCCTTTGATATTTTGATATACTTGTAAAGTATTAGAAGATCCTGAATTTAAGTTCTTCACAACTACAAAATGGGAACTAGGGTTTCAGTTTAGAGAAATTTTCCTCCTCCCAAGTTCTCTCCCCAAATTCTTCTTCTCTATTATGTCCTGCATCATTCCCATACTCTTGTCAACCCTTTTTTCAAGAAAATCCAGGAGAAAAAGTTATACTTACCTCAAGTTCGCCACATCTTCTTCAAGACTTCTAACACGCTCAAAAGCCTTTTCTTTCACCTTTGATGTTTCCTGTAAAGTATTACATCAAGCCAGAAAATAAATAAGGTGTTCGAGAATATCAAAAAAGGTACAATGTATATAAAGTTAACTTTCAGAAAAATCCTTCAGAAAACATTTTGACAATTGACAAAGTTGAAGCTTTGACGGTTGGCCCCAAGAAGGCATGGACCCTGTGTGCTTGGTCAAAAATCCACAGGTAGCGTCTGAAGTATAAAAATGTAAATCCCTGAACCCGAAAGTAAAAAGTCTCAAAAAGCATACATGAACTCTTTCACGTAAGAGTATAGCTTCCTTGTGTCCCCATTCTGCAACATAAAATATATCAGTTACATTGGAAAATGGCACATATAACAAATTAACATCCAAGACAGCCTTATCCACTGCTAAGACTGCCCTTGTTTGATTGAGATTTAATGTCAACAGTTAATTATAACCACACATTTTATGGGATTAACAATTTTTCAACCACACATTTCATCAATATTTAACAAATTCTACTAGAAATCTAATTTTAATCCCCATTAAACTGGGGCTATATAAACAAGAAACGATTTTATTCCTATCCAGGTTCTCCATTAACTTTACACGTTATATAAATTTAAATTTTCTAAGTTTCCGTTCTTCTTTCAATATGAATTTTTTTACCTTATGACATCCAAAACAGTCAGAATAGCTTGGAAAACATATAAATCTACAAGAAACCAAGAACTGCAGAGCAGCAATAGCAATGAGGACAAAAGCATGAAAGAATAAGAAAACCTGTGGCTGCTTCCTGGGGTTGAGAATAAGAAGAATGACGTTTCTGTTCCTCTTCATATAACTTTTTGTACATCGCCACCTATTAGCGGAGAGAACAGAATTCAGCACAAAAAGGAAGATAGAATTGAGATAGTTAAACTCTTTATTGTATTATGCCAATAAAATTCAAAAAATTAAAGCTCGCTGAAGAGTAAGCCAAACCACTTGGAAGAAACTTACAGACGAATGAAGGGATTCAATCATGAGTCCCTGCTCTTCCACTCTCATTAGTACTGCATTAACTTTAGAGGCAGTTTCCTCATTATGTTTCTGAAACTCCTTTTCATATTTCTCCTGGAAATTCTCAAAAACCTGGTTAGCTCAAAAAATAACAACAGAAGCTGTGTCAATAAATGTTACAAAGGGAAACTCGTAATACCTTTAAACCCATTTCTTTCTCCTCAATCTGGTCAGAAAGACCACGAACAAGACTTCGGAGCTGGACGTTTTGTTCAACTAATCCATTTATATCCTTAAAGGTCAACTGCACAAATGATAAGACCCAACAACACATCAAATATTAATAGTCCTCTTCATGGAAGAGTCATCTTTGCACAGCATGAGGAAGAGGTAACCGAAAGATACCAGACGTTCAGATATAATATTTTCAGCATCAGATTCAGCATTTAACAAAATTTTGGGACTGGAAATTGCAAAGTCACCATTATCGTGACCAACAGATCCACACCGTAACTGAACATCACGACACTCCTTTAAAAGGACAGCCACCTAATGGAGTAGTAACAGCAGGTGTAGAATGTTAAAAATATGTAGCAAAATCAATGATCCCCCAAGTCATGAATTGCACAACCAGTACCAGTCATCCAAAGTGTAAGCTGGAATTTAAGATTTCTAGTTCAAGAAAGTTATAAAAGAATAAAAAAGAATAAATCATAAGCTTCAACAACAGCAAAGAATTTTGAAATCAACATAAAATTAAATGATTTTAGAGGAAGTTAATAGAATAAATCATAAGCTCTGACAACAGCAAAGAATTTTTTAGCACCAACATAAAATTAAAAGATTTTAGAGAAAAAATGCATTTATGAAAAGTCTGGGTTAACAATAAATATTGACCATGAGATCCCCCTCCCAAACCAACCTGATTCTGGAGGTCAACAGTCCCTTTCTGAGCTATTATACGGTCACGTTCTTGTCTCTTTAAGCCAGCCTGGGAAACAAATTGCATAGACACCAACCTCAACAACAGTACACCACAAGATAAAAACTAATCCGGTGCTAACACAACGTTAACAACAAATGTGACAAACCTTTAGTTCCTGGATAGTAGTCTCTAAAGCCGATTGCTGAGAAAGTGACTGCTGCAGTTTTTCGTCAAGTACAGAGTAAGCTTCAACCAGTCTCTCATGTTCCACTGTACAAAAGAAAACCATTGAACGAACCCCGAATACAACATGATGAAAATAAAATAAAACCTAACATTTCGGTGGATAAATTTTAGGAAGCATAAATTGAATTAAATTGTTGTGAATAAACTTTATTTCTTCACTTTCTTTATTCTTACTTCCAACAGGTGCAAATAATAACTTTAAGAGATTCAGTAATAAAAAAAGATAAATGCAAGAAATGCACTTCAGGGTAGATTTATCAACACAGCATGACTAGCTCCATTTTCTTCATAGATCCCTTTTTTTTTCCTTTTTTGTGCTTCAATAACTAAATACACTATTGTTTTGTTTGAAAGAAGAGCGGGGCTAACAACCAGTCTTTAGAAGCCCCTCCTCAGCAGTGTATTAGATTAATGAGCTGGCTAGTCATGATAACCTACATATAATTACCACTATATTAACTAGAAACGTGATCACAGTCCAAACTTTCAATCATATCAATTGCTTCTAAAAGCAAGTAACAAATATACAAAGCGATTAGAAAGCAATGACTTGGTAATTTTCTATTTTTTTTCATACTGCAGGATTTTCACATCCTCAGCCTTTGTACCCATCTTCTGTCTATCAATGTTTTTTCTACTAGAAAGCAGAACAGAAGAAGTCCCAGTAAATAGTAGTTTTGCAGAAAGTTAATCACGTATAAAAGCATACATACTGAGGCACATGAAGATCAAATCAAATGGACATTTTATCCCATTTTCCTACAGTGCAAAATACATGAATCTACAGGCCAATACATGAGCGCTAACAAATGATCGAGAGCAAAATGAGATCTATCTGTACAATATCATTTTTATATTATGTATATCTTCTAAAGTTATTGACAAATATGTATGTACTCAACAAGTAAACAAAAAAGCGACTCATTAATGATGTTTTCTTCTTTCCTCGTTGCCCTCAATTTTTGAAAAATGACATCACCTAAGGTACCTTTGATAATCTTGTTTGTGGATTCAAGGTAAAGCCATTAGATTAGCTAATGCATAATAGAGAGCATGTACAAAATCTTTGGACATTCACCACACAAGCACCCCCTCACCCCAAAGAGGTGACATTGACTAAAAGAACATTCGCAAAAAAAAAAATAAAAAAATGTCAACTTTGCAGACAAAATCGCCTAAGATAACAATATTTATTAAAAAAATGTCTGTGAAAGACAGAAAGTTCTAAATTCTAGAGATATATGGACACTTGTACACAAAAAATGCTATTAAGATCAACTCTCTGAATCTCAAGGGGACAAGAAATATTTTGACTCGAGGCCAGTGTCTTCCCTCGAGAACATGGTACAGTGATGTAATTCACTTAGTAGTCAATCGAAAAGAAAAAGCATACCTCTTTCGTCCATGATGAGTCCAGCTTTCTCTTCTATTTCATAAAGTACCTAAAAATCAATTTGTTAAGATGACAGCCACTCATGAAAAAATGCTATGACAAGATTAGAGAAGATCAAAATCAAACTTCAGCAAAGAGATAGGGAAAATGCAGGGAGGAGAGCCAGAACCAAGTGAGATAGCTCCACATTTAGGAAGTTGGCAAAAAATCCAGAAAGCAAAATAGTTAATTCATCAATTTGGCACCAAATACAACTGTGATTGTTGAATATTAACATACCCTCTCCAAGATAGCTTGGGTTTGCTTTCTCCCCAATTGCTCATGTTGCAGTGCATCAACAGCTTCTTGGTACTTGGCATACATTTTGGCTAGCTAAACAAATAAAAGGTTAAAGATTTTCCAGATAAAATTAACATGGCAGGAAAAGAAGCCAAGTGATTATATGAGGGTAAGAAAAAGGAGGTTCAACACTCTAAATTATTTGAAAGAAGTGACTCACACTCCAACCATCCCTAAGGAGCGAAGCTGCCAATGCTGTTCCAGAAATGCCAGCTGGAATCCTAGGTACAATCATACGATCATTCTCCGCATCATCACATTCAACTGAGCGTGCCCATCTGTAATTATACACAGTAAATATCCACACATTACACAGGAATAGTTACTAGTTAAAGATCAAGAGATTTAAAGAACTAATTTCAAAACATTCTAATTTGTTTAATGAGTTTAAGTACAACAATATTCATGAACATCAGTGGACCAGAAAAATTTCTCCTCCAACTCTAAAAACATTAGAGGTGTGATTAAGGAAATGAAAAGTCAAACCAGTGGTTTTTAAAAATGATTGGAAATAAAAATTCATCACAAGAGGCATCCAATTAAGGTTGATAATTTTCTCACGTATATTTTTTCTATTTCTAGTAGAAATTATGGTGCGGAAGCAATTTGTGAAATTCTTGTAATAAGAATTAAGTAATAAACAAATAAGAATATTGGAATAACTTGCTTTTATTGATTGAATAATAATTGAATGATCAAAAAGTGTACAAT